>NAOQ01000011.1:77906-91992 GCA_002751075.1 Ichthyophonus hoferi
GCATACAGTATATATAACGTATATAGGGTACATAAGGCATATATGGTATACAAAGCATACAGTATATATAAGGTATACAGGGTATATAAGGTATATAGGGTACATAAGGCATATATGGTATACAAAGCATACAGTATATATAAGGTATACAAGATATATAAGGTATATAGGGTACATAAGGTATACATGGTATATAAGGTATACAAGGTATATAAGGTCTACAGGGTATATAAGGTATATAGGGTATATAGGGGTCATACCAGTGGTTTTGACTTTGCTTGTTTTTCCCTCCAAGCAGTTAGCATTGCCTCATCTCTAATTACCGCATGTTTACCAGCCTGGTAAGCCAGCACTCCCATCTCTTGTAATGTCATCACTATGTCTCCTGGAGTAAAGCCTGTCGCCTCACACATATCTAGGGAAGCAGTAGGGTGTATGGATATGTGTATGTGTATATGATTATATGAATGTGCGTATTGTATGTATGATAGTATGATAGTATGATAGTATGATAATACGTTAGTATGATAGTGTGATATCATAATAGTATAATAGTATAATAGTATGCTAATATGATAGTATGACACTATCACTATGATCGTATTATAATATAATATGTATGTGTATGTATGTATGCATCATAATAGACTAGTATGTACAACAACATAATATGTATAACAATATAATAGTATGTGTACATACACACCTTTGATAGAGAACATGTGTGTATTCTGTTTGTTAGCAAGATAGCCTAGCAGTACATTTCTCCAGAAAGCCTTATAACTAATAGCACCTAGATCAGACAGGGGCTTCTCGGGGGACCCTAACTTCTGTTCTTTGCGGGAGAGGAGATAACCTGTGAAAGAACCAGCGTATATATATCAGTGCTGTGTAGTGGGAGAGATAGCAGTCTATCTATCTATGTTTATATGTATATATCGCTCTATGGGTAGGAATATGACACAAGGCTATTGGTGAAAAGTCATACATATGAATAGCCAAGTAGAAACCACACCTAAACCATTTTTAATGTACATATAGTAAAAAATGTCCCAATAATATTAAGAGATAGTATTAAAATATGTATGAAAGGTATTGAAATATAGTATTAAAATATAGTACTAAAATATAGTAATAGAATGGGTACCAATAACATTGCGACATATACAAATGGTATTGAAATATGCGTCAATTAATATCTATAAAATATGACCCGTGTGTCTTAATGTACCAATCATATATAACATGAAAGACCAATAGCAAGACATACTAAAGTCAATCAGCATTCTTCCGTAACCCTTTCTTTGGTGTTGTGGCATAGTCATAATACACGACACGTTATAATTGAGGTAGCTGTCTTTCTCCTGGATGGGTATAAGGGAAGGAAGACAAGAAGAGAGAAGGTGGGATAATGAGAGACAACAATAAGAAAGCATAAAAGAGAACAAATGAGAATGAGAGAGAATAACATTAAAATGAGAATAAATGGCAGATAGTAATAGTAATAGTAATAGCAATAGTAATGTGAAAGGTGCAGATGCATGTCTACATATCTCTATAGCACATATAGCCCTAATTGTATCTATATATAGTAGCCCCCTATATAAAGCTATAACTGTATGAACATGTGTGAAACTGAACACGTGCAAACAACCTCACTTCTAACTTTACCTTAGAGAAGTAGCCAATCAGATGACAACCATATTCGTCATTCTCAGTCAGCACATAGAAGAGAAAGGGCTCTACGTCATAGTACAATGTCTTGTGATTTAAAAATAGCTTGGCCAATAGGCACAGATTTTGACAGTAGATCTATATGTGCAAGGAGGTATTTAGGTATGAGTCATTTATACAGCTGTGCTCCAATAATATAGTATGATATAGTATGATATAATATGACATACTATGTGATAGTGCAAATACATTGTAACTATACACATATATATATATAGCTTCCTTTGCCTCAAACTGTGATTGGAGGACATATATAACAACCAATTATTGACTTTTTAAATAAGTGTTCTGATAGAATACATATATTACTCCTTTCCTAAATAATCTATTATGATTAGGGTTGGCTTTTTTCTACACCAATTTTTTAAAATTAAGTTACATTGGTTTATAACAATGCGCTATACCATATTTACATATAAACACACTGGGATGTACCTTATTCTTCTGTCCATCTACCTCGAACACAGAGAGGTTTTCTTTACGATAAACTTCGTCTCCAGGGGGGTGAAACCAGGAACATTTAGCCTAAAGAAGGGAAAGGCGGAGAGGTAAACAAAAAAATAAAATAATATATGCATAGAAGCACACCCTATATGTATAATATATATATATATAATATACATAATATAATATGTATAATAATAACAATAATAATAATAAATCAGTGTGGCTTCTATGCCTGCCTCATTTTATTCCATTGTAATGATTGGTAAGCATACCAGATATAAAGTTACAAAATTATAAAATTATAAAATTATAAAAACATGTAGAATATTCCGATCATGTTTTATGATTCAACTGATACAATAGAAATAGAAATACAGTTAACTTTAGTGAAAATCCCCGTCATGCTAACCTAAACAAGCCTTGATATAGATGCATATAATATAAAAATGAATAATAATTAGCAATTTATTTAATTTTTTGATTGGCTAATACAGGGCAGATAGCACAGATAATTAACCCAATAGATTTTATTGGCTCCTTAAAGTTGTTGGCACGAGAAAATATAGTATGAAATCAGTGTAATAATGTAATAAGATAAAGCTTGTGTATTGGTGTAGACTAGGTCAAGTGAGACTCGGTACGCAATGTTTATATGTATCTGTATATGTGTGCCTCTGTATGCATCTATATAGGTATACACGTATGTATATCTATGTGTGTACGTGGACTACGAAGGTACAGAATAGAAAGAGCCAGAGGGGAGGCGTATAAACATATACCCATACATAGACATATACATACCCTATGCCGTTCTAGGACTGTGTGGGTTTTCATATACTTTAGACAGAATTCGCATAGAAAGAGTCTGGGGAGCCTAGCATATTCTTCAGGATAGGGGGCCGCATACCACGTGCTAATTTCATATTTCCCAAACTCGATGCTTTCTAACTTGCCAGTGCCTTTGACAGCGAGATGTTTATATTCGGTAGACTGAAAGATGGGATGGATGGGGTATGTATTATATATATTATTATTATATTATATTATATAGGTAATATAGCCATAAATGTCTCATCTCAAGCATATGCGTATGAACCTAAACAATAAAATCAACTATTAAAATAAAACATTAAAATAATGATCAAAATTAAATAATAAAATTAAATCTTGAAATTAAACATTAAAATCAAAAAATAAAATTAAACATTAAAATCCAAAAATTAAATTAAACCTTATAATTAAACATCAAGTAAATACTGAAGTTAGATAATAACTAAAAATGACATACACACACACCACTATTTCCTCGGCTTTCTCCCGGGCCTTGTCAAATAATGCCACGTCATGAGGGGATGGTCGTAGAACGCCATCTTGTGTAAGAATGGCTGTCCCGTCAACAACCTTCTTGCCCTCATAATCTGTCTCTGTGTCTATCAATAGAAATTAACATATAACCATCAATATCTATTGGCTCCCATGACAACAACTGTCCTGCAAAGAGTATTTACAAAAAAATATTATGTAATTGTAGAAGAGAAAAAAATAAAGAGAGATAAAGACATAGTAGTTATGAGAGAGAGAGATATATATATATATATATATATATAAAGAGATAAGGGTGGTAGCCAACGATCTGTTCTAAAATAACGCACCAACTACCTTTTTTACGTTTTTTCTTAGCAGTGATCTCCTTGCCTTCGTGGCGAGACGACTTGCCTTTCCCTGCCCCAGGCGGCGTGGGACCTGCCATTTTGCTGTCATCACATCACAGTTAGGGAGGTGTCTATGTATGTGTGTATGTATGTATGTCACCTATCTTTATGGGCCTACATCATCTAATCATATTCACATAATTAATTTATATGAATATATGCGGGCGGGAAGGAAAATTCGAACACTTTCTTAATGTAATTTTTGTGAGCTTTTCAGCAAATCACCCGTATGGCCTTCATGTTTTCCCAGCCAATGATTAGATGTTTCTCAATTAAACACGGAATAATGTGCGATTAATCACAATCTTCGTTTTATTTTGACTGAAATGACTAGTAATATAAAAATAAAACCGGTACAATCAGTGGATATCGTCCTATATATATGCCCATAAATGGACTGGCCCGCAAGGCAACCAGTCCTCAAAATACTGTAAAGGCATGTAGCTTTCCCTATATATATGCGCGCCTATACCCACTAGGGGGATTGATAAAATTAAGTTTCAGGGATGTGGTAATACAATACCTTCTAGCCCGGTTGGGCTTATCACCCTTCACGTTGTCAAGGACGTCATCACCGGATCTGTGTTTAGGTGGCCTGCCCGGGCCTCTTCTCCTACTGGCTCCACACTCTTTATTGTGACAGAGGTCACACTCCCATGACCCTGTGGGGCGGGGGGTGGGGGAGGGGCGTGAACAAAGGCCTGTAAATAAAGCTATGTCATAGCATAGATTGCAACAGGTAATGGAAAGTAACCTGATCTAAAGCTCACTTTCTAATTATTTATTACAAGCTATGACTGTAGGGGTGGTTGGCTAGTCCAATGGGAGGGCCTGTAAGAGCAGACTAGAAAGAGAAGAGAAGAATCAAAATAAAATAAGGAGAAAGTAGGGATGGCAAAGGTATAAACCAAAAACTAGAAACAAGAAACTAAAAATTAGAGGGAACAAACCTTCAGGCAACTTGTCTAAGGGTGGTGACATGCAATAGGTGTGGGTTCCTCTATCACAGCCATCACATAACACTAGTTGCTCCTGTATGATTGGTAGATTATTAGTATGTAAACTAATGTGCAATCCGAGCAAGAGAAAGAGAAAGAGAAAGAGAAAGAGAAAAAAATCGAGACTCTTACCTCATCGCCTGCCTCACGGCATATATCACACAGTTTGCAATCATTACACTCCCACGGGTAGGTCGTCACCTTGGCTGCCAGCTCAGCGCTGAACGACATGCAGCTGGGATGGGCTAGAATTATAGTTGGTGGGTTGCTCTCCATCGATTCATTCACTTTATATCTTTTTTTTTTTTTTTTTAAAAAAAAAACATATGCTATGCTTCCTCCAATAGTATCCACCACAATTATGACAGCCATGTCGGATACAGCACAAATAATAAAATAATAATAATAATATACTATAGCACTATAATACCTACCACAGTTTAGACAGCCCTTCCTAGTACAGTAGAGTATCTCCTCTGGCACACCATGTACATTGCTCTCCCATGTGCGCTGACAGAAGTTACACTCCATATCCCCCTCTCTCTGCTTAGGTAGCATAGTGTCAAGATAGGGTCAATGCCTTGGTTCCAGCCAACAAAGATATATGCATGCAGAGAGTCACATATGTCAACGCATAGGTACATTCACATCCATAAAGGAATATATACAGAGATATCAAACATCAAATATCTATGCGTTGCTCACATGTCCTTTAGTCAGCCAACAATAAATATAAGGGCTTCCTTTCCGGCATCCCTTATTAAAAATACTACTTTTTACTTATGTATGTATACCAATCAACTAATCTGCCTAAACAAAGGCAATTTTTACTAGCTATAAATGTGCATAGACATATCAACCAATAAGGGAAGGATATAACATAAGAGCTAATAAGGTAAGTAATATAACATAAGAGCTAATAAGGTAAGTAATATAGCATAAGAGCCAATAAGATAGGTAATAAATATATCGGCCAATAGGGAGAGAGTAAGTGATAGTTTATGGTATTCAGAGATAAGCAGTCCAAAAACGCGAACCATTATCTATCCTAAACTCAATGAAATAAAAAGAAAAAATGTGAAAAGGGAAATATGTTATAGGACATGTTAAGGGAATTAGAAGAAGAAGGTATTGGGAATGATATATGAAGCAAGAGTGTATGTGAAAATATATATGCTTGTATATGTTTATGTGTATGTATAAGTATAAGTATAAGTATAAGTATAAGTATAAGTATAAGTATATGTATATGTTTATGTATATGTATATGTGTATATGCAAGTGCATTCTCATGTGTAAATGTATAGGTATATATAGGTGTAGATATGAAAGTGTGCATGTATGTGTAACGGGACGCATATATGCAAGCAGATTTAAACTCACAAGCACATACATATCCATCTCCATTACATTATGTAACAACTATACATTGCTTTACACAACTATATATATATGACATTATATACATATACGTTTCATTGCATTATATAACTAGGGTAATAATACATGACCCAGGTGTGGTGAAAGAGATAAAGGTGCGACAGATGGTTGACATGAATGATCGACCTCTCTTTCCAATGCAGTACTTTTATGCATTTTTTAATATACTGTGTTTACATTGTGGAGGTTTTGCTTTGTGGTTTTAGACCCATATTGTATATATAAAGATATGTGTGTGTGTGTGTGTATGTGATCTTTTCTATACTAGTATACGACTACCTCTATTGTATTATAAATATTATTATTAGGTTTGCACTTACCACATCATGATATTCTCTTAAAGAGGACTTTCTCTTCCTATTTCTTACAACTGTATGTTTTTCTTGCCCTTCGTCCTTAGTTTCATGTTCCTGAGTTAATCCCCCCTCCCCTGCCTCAAAATCTCCATAAATAACCTCTATTTCCTTTACTTCATCTGGAATTTTAACGTCCTTTTTATCTCTAAGTGTATGATTACTCACCTGCACTTGTTCCATTCTTTTCAATGACCCTCCTATCAACCCGTTTCCCATATCAGTAGACAATTTTCCATGTTTGCTAAAGCGAATATCCTCAAACACATCCTCTACCGCTTCCTCTTCCTGCACTACGTCTTCCTTCACTACTTTTGCCTCTACTACCTTTTTCACCTCCTCTACTCCTCCTTCTTCCACCACTACCTCCTCCACTACCTCATCGTCTATGTCGTCTACCACATCAATTGTATCAGAAAGATGTGACTCAGTCTCGCTGTCCCTGTCAATGGTTGAGTTCATCCCTGAGGGCTAGGTCGAAAAAATTTGTACCAACAGCACCTACCAACCTATATAATATATAATATATAATATATATTACATATTATATTATATTATAAAATCATAAAAGCAGATTTATATATCACAACGGATAGTTGCGCTCAGAAATCCAAATATCCAAAACCCATTAACTACCAAATAAGACGTAATTTTGGTTTTAACATAGTGAGACGTTAATTATAGGAAGTCCAATAGGATTTTATATATATAATATAATATAATGTTATAAATCCTTTTACAAATCACAACGGATAGTTGCGCTCAGAAATCCACTGTCAAAACCCATTAACTCCCAACCAGAAGACATAATTTTAATTTTAAAATATAGGGTGGGTAAAAGCAATGAAACTTCAAAGTTGTTGGAAATCTAATATAATTTGATCGGATATGATTGGTGTATATATATTAATAGTACATAAAAATATGTAAATATTGTAGATAGAAAAGCGCGGATATAGAATGGTCTATGTAGATATGTAACATATATCCTAAACTAAATATTTACAGGCTTTAGGATAAATTCTATACACATATTTTTATCACCTTGGCAACAACCTTATCTCAGAAAGGTAATCGGAAGATTAGTAGTGTAATATTTTGGTGCAATGGGTCCATGTTAGAAAAAAATTAGCAGTAGTAATAGAGAAATAAACAGTTAATACACTCGTAAATAAAAGTGCTGCTATCAAGTTTAGATGTTGGTTTTAATAGCTTCCTGTAATTAAATATATATTTTTTAAAAAATGTATTGAAAGAGTCAATTATGTACTAATTTAGCATTTTAAGGCTTGTTAGAATGGAGAGATAGGCTGATCCTGTGACGTATAACAATCTATATATGATAAAACATCAAAGTTGGGTGTTATGCTAATGTATAGTCTTATATATGCGGAATTATGTCGAGTTAAAATTAAGTTTTATTATGAACAAAGTTGGTTTTAGGTAGTGGACTAGACTATAAGCTTGATGAGATGCGGATTAGGCAGCTGTAGCAGTTGATGAATACAGTCCCTGGACTACGTATCCATTATTATTTGGCAAGACTCGATGGCAAAAAAATATGCTAGAGGCAGGCTCGTTGACTACTAATCACTATGCATTATCTTTTCTCTTCCCTTATACTAGAAAGAGTGTAGATTCTAGTCACCTGCCAACTGCAATTTTTAAGGCAGATTGCCTAAGCAAAAGAATAACTGAACTTCTTTAAATTGACTGAAGATACAAGTTATATAGCTGTAAGATTGATTCGTTAAAACAGAAATATTTGATTAATTTAGGTATTTCTTTCCATAATTAAATTATTTGGTATTATTGATAATTATTATTATATATGTAGTCTGGAAAAATAGTTAGTGCCATCTATTGGTGTTAATGGCAATCCAAGATGATTGATCAGAATTGAACCAGCCATGGCAAAGGTCCTGCTGACTTGTTTAATAATCAAAATATGCTTTGGCATATCTGTACTCCATGTATGCAAAAGGACACACTAAAGTGTCCCTGAATTTGGTATTATCTCTCCTTTTAAACGAATACAGGTCACAGGAACACTCCTGTCTCTACTTATTATTCCCAACCAACATGATTTCATCGGCCAAATCAATATCTAGGACAAGACTGTAGGTCCCCTACCTATTGGCTAATAGATATGATCGCGTAATGATTGGCTAACTAAAAATATCGCCTATTGTTTAATAATAAATTGTTATAGCTGTTTATAGGAATATCTATCCAGCAGCGTTTATTAAGGATTGCAGTCTTGTAACTGCTAGGGGGAACCCCACACTCCTTCACTATGTTGGAGCAACTTGGACGTTTGCCCTCAACAACATTACAAATCATGGATTTATGACCATCGCTATCCCATGTCAACGGATTTTCTGCTGGATCACTTACGAATCTCACGGGGCCATCGGCGCACGGCAACGATGGTTTATCTTAGCCGCCCAACCAACTGTGCTTTCCTAGCATTATCAGACTTTGGGTTTAGTTCTCAGTTTCTGCCAACTTGCTTAATACTAAAAACAAATATTAGCCTCTCTGCACTCCATGAATATAAGGTACTCATTAAAATACACCTTAATTCAATACTCCCTCAATTCTAACTAGATAAAAATTGCGCAACCAAACCTGCTTCTCTTATACCAAATATGGTAGCATGTATCTAACCGACAGCTTCAAAAGGATTAATACCCTGTTATGTTAGTATTATGGACTTCGTATTCAAATAACCCTTTCTGTTGGTAGCTAAACGTTGTTAAATCTTAGTTAAATTATTCCGTTCCTATCAAAATCTAAATATAGACATTTAAAGTGCTAACCCTGCCTCTCTCCTGAAATACTGAGTGTACACTACCACCCCTGTAAATAATTTAAGAAAAATATTAATAAATAAAACCAAACATTCATAACTTAAAAACGCCAATACAACTCATTAAGCGACGATGCTATAAATAAATACATTTACCTTAAAAAAAAACCCCCATAGAGTAAATAAAAGCCTAGTAAAATTTGGGCGAAATAAAAAAAAATATAGCGCGGGCCTCAGGAGAGATATTGCAAGCTGCCGACAAGTCTCCCGGATAAACCCACGCGTTACTCTTAGTTCCGCTTGGCCATGGCATAATCACAGACAGAAAACACCACCGGCTTAAGGCAAAACATATTGGCAGCTCGCCACACGCCCGAAGGCATGCGGTCGAACTACCGACTCAAAGTTATTGGTAACTTTTCCGAGGGGTAGTAGCAACCAAATAATTATTGGCGATTGTGGGTTATGATGTTTTATAAATTAAATTGGCTGTTTTTGATTGGTTAGGGACACCAATGCAAACAAGATGTTAGATTTGAACCAATTCGAATAATGAATAATCCTGTTGTGATATTGTGAAAAATAAAATCATATCAAGACTAATTAAAACAAAATAAATATTATATATCTTTATATATATTAAAATCTATTCATT
Source organism: Ichthyophonus hoferi (assembly GCA_002751075.1). Classification (NCBI taxonomy): domain Eukaryota; class Ichthyosporea; order Ichthyophonida; family Ichthyophonidae; genus Ichthyophonus; species Ichthyophonus hoferi. Next base: position 88,058 of record NAOQ01000011.1, read on the forward strand.
ATCAATATTATATTTAAATTTTATATAGTTATATCTGTATAAATAATTGTTAGATGCTACTGTTATTAAGTCTGTTTTACCCTGATAGTGTTTAATATTTGGATTTACCCAAATGATTTTTGAGGTTTCCCGATTGGTAAGTACATACTAACCTATTATTGGTTCTTGTATACCAATCATCAAACTCCAATGTCGCTTTTGTTTAGGTCGCCTTCCATTAAAGCCGTTTTGGGAGGCCAGTCTGTAAAAAAAAAATTTTGAAACAAAAATATTTTAATAGAAATATATATTTATAAAGGGAAAAATGCTTTAAAATAAACAGTGATTATCAGTAAAAAATATACATGTTCTGACTAAATAATAAGAAACAACAAATTACAAATATCGGTATAAATAACTACTATACAGGAAGATGCGTTTGTTTTAACATGTGCGTTCTTACGATTCACAGTATAATACTCGACTGGAAAAAAATAGAAATATTGCTTTTGGTAAAGCTGGAAATTTCACTTCTGTTTAATGATTCGATTCCTAAATCTTATTATATTAAATAATGTAAGTGCATCGCTTACTGGTAAATTTTTTTTAAGTAAATTATTAAAAAAATAATATTTAACACTCAGATAAATATACAATCCACATCCTGATGATTGAAAATGTACCTATAAAAAAAAAATTGCAAGTTTTGCGAAAAACAACAAAAATTGAAATGACAGTATGATAGCACTTTCCTTCCAGCCGTTAATACTGTTAAAATATGTAGCCAATGAAAGGTTTAGTAACTATTGGCTATTCCATATATGGTAATTTATGCTAACATATAATATATGCCCTGATACTAGTTGCAAACACTTTAGCTGTAATTGAGTTTAAGGTTGGGTTTAGTGTTCAGTTTAGGGTTTGGACCTTTTGGACTACACTATGTTTATTAAAATTACGGAAAAAGGGGTTAAGGTTTTTAGGTATATGCTGTATGCTTGTATACTTGCACTGATTGGAACAATTGGATTGGTTGCATTCCGTACAGCTCAGTTCCCTTCTTATCAACTCAAAGTTCCAAAATGTAACCCGCAAGAAAAAACCTTCATTAATGGTAAACAGCAAGCTAAGCTTTTAAGTGAAGCTATAAAGATTCAAACAGTATCGTTTGGCAAGGATCATCAAAGCCATGAAGCCATTCTTGACTTTCACGAGTGGATTCTGCGCTCTTTTCCCTCCATTCACTCCTCACCTCTTGTAACTAGAGAAGTCATCAACGGTCATTCTCTGCTTTACAAGGTCCAAGGTTCTGACCCCTCTCTCCTGCCCTACATGCTTGCCGCCCACATGGACGTTGTTCCCGTATCCAATGATACTCTCAGGGCATGGCTAGCCTCTCCCTTCGATGGTGTAATCCGGGACGGATATGTGTGGGGTCGTGGAGCTATGGATGACAAGGCTGGTCTGATTAGTATTCTCGGTGCCTTGGAGAACATGCTTGAAGTTAAACATAAATTCATCCGTACTTTCTATCTTGGCTTTGGTCATGATGAGGAAGTGGGTGGTGAGTCGGGTGCTGCCCATATTGCTTCTGTCCTCAAGTCTCGTGATATCCAGTTCGAGTTTATTATGGACGAGGGCACTATGGTGATGGAGAAGGCTCTGAGTGGATTACAGGACAAGCCCATAGCACTGATTGGTGTGGCCGAGAAGGGTAACATGATGCTCAAATTGACTGTGTTAGGGGAGGGTGGGCATTCGTCTATTCCACCTACAGAGACTCCTATTGGTATTTTGAGCGCTGCTCTCTCGAAAATCGAACAGAATCCTTTTCCAGCAAATATAGGCCAAGATTCTATCTTTAATAGCATGATTGAACATTTGGCTTCTGAAGCACGTTTTCCTTTCAATATAGTCTACTCCAATGCGTGGTTGTTTGGCCCTGTTCTCAGATCCTATTTGTTAGCAAACCCAGTTACCGCCTCTCTTGTCCGTACCTCTACGGCCATTACCTCTGTGCAAGGGGGTATTAAGGACAACGTCATTCCTTCCCACGCAACAGCAAAGATTAACTTCCGCATTGAACCCTCTGACACACCTGTGTCTGTGTTTTCCCATGTGAAAAAGGTTATTAATGACATGCGTGTGTTTATTGAGATGACGGACGAGCCTTTCTCTGCCAGTCCCGTCTCTCCACACAGCAAGACAGATTTTGGATTTTCAGTCATCCGTGATAGTATTCTACGTACAGTTGATGCCAATGTAGCCCCCAATTTACTTATGGGCAACACAGATACCAGGCATTATTGGGATCTGTCAGCTTTTATTTATCGTTTCAGGCCCTATGTCCTAACCATGGAAGATACCAAGGGCTTCCATGGTACTAACGAACGTTTAAGTGTGAAGAATGTTGAGACAGCTGTAAATTTCTTTTACCATCTTATTAAGTCAGCTGATCAGCCTACGGATGACTTCTTCCGTACTAATGTTGTGCATGATGAGCTATAAATTAGATTAGTTATAATAGTATGTGTATTTAGAAAATGTAATTAAATGGTGGAATAAGAGGTGTTATTGCCTACTTATAACACTTACCCTCATGGCGTTTTTCTCTGTTTGATTAGTACAGAGCTAAATTTATACTTTCCAATGGAAACTTCCCCATAAAATAATGCGGAAGATGATTATCTTTTGTATATAATTATATTTGTTTTGTCTTCTATTTAGAGGTACATATGTGTGTGCCTATTCTCTACTTATATATTAATATATATATTGCTAGCAAGCCCGCTAACCTGCGCACAATCTGTTATCATATTGATTTGCAGAGATAATATGAACCTCATTCAGATACACTTGCATTTGAACATTTACTGATATATACATAAAACTGTACAAACACATAGCATACGGCTACATAAATATATCTATATCCGCCATAGTGGTGATGATAAAGCTAGTACCTGGTCTATCATTATTATCCCCTCATAGCCTGATATTGCATTCAGTCTATGTAAAGGCAATTGTGAGAAGGCATAATATATATATATACATATATATACAATAGTCTGGAGACACCCACACTCAGTATCTAACATAATATAAATTTAGTATTACTGAGTGAATATGAGCTTTGAGGTTCAGGAATTTTCTCGGTTTACACGATGTAGCTTAGGCACTATATAAGATTAGGGTGGAATGAGAGGATTTATACTGTAGTTGTGATATATATGTAAAGAAGCCTTGTAGGTTTAATATTTTATAAGGGATTGAGACTTCTGTCTCATCTATAGCTATTGGAGATCCTACCTTTTATGTATCTCGGATTTGCTATGGCAAAATACTAGTGCCGACTACGGACAAAGGGTAACCCATTGTGCAGATCCTGCATTGAGGTGATCACAAATAAAATGGCCTAGGAGGTTCAGCTGGCCTATGCTACTACCTCAGGATTGAATGTTGATCTAAGATAAAGTAGACGTAGATTTTTGATAATTAAAAAAATACCTGATTATATCATTAGCCTTTACAAAGAGTTGCAAGAGAGCTGACAATGCATCTTTAATATAATCCGGTATTCTGGCCCAGGTCTCTCGTGCCAAGACATCAAGTGATCAATTGGGAGTTATTGGTAATTATATTGATTTAAGATCGGTCAGATTTTTAAACTAATAATTGATAAAGCAAAGTGATTAAAAGACTAAGATTTATATAGAAAAAGAAAACCTCAATACGATCTCATATTTCAAACACCCGTTATATATGATAAATGGATAAACAGTAACTGATCTGACAATATAGTAGTTAACACTATTGGTCAACTATATCCTTCTCTACCTTTTTTTTTCTTAGTTGCTTTACTTTTACACCAAATACTATGTATTTACCATCGTGTATTTTTATATCAAGTTATAAATTTAGTACTATTTACAAAAAAAAAAAAAAAAAAAAAAAAA
>NAOQ01000011.1:92726-105105 GCA_002751075.1 Ichthyophonus hoferi
TAAAAAAAAAAAAAAAAAAAAAAAAAAAAGCCATGATAATCTGGCTTTATAGTATTAATTGGGGCCTTAATCATTACTAAAGATGTAATTCCTTTTGATACTAGACCGAATTATTGTAACTTCCAATTATTATAAAATGCTACAAGATTGTTAATTTCGAATGAACCCGTAGTTTAAATTGATTTGTCAATGCATAGTTTGTGGCTACTTACATTAATGGATTGGCTAATAACCCATTCAAATAAGTACACGTTAGTATAAGATTATTGAGATAAGATCAAACAATCCTAGTGGGTCTCTATGATCTTTTATGAATTGCATTAGCTAATAATAATGTTTATAATTGGTCCCATTTAAGTTATTGAACACAACTATACCCATGGGGAAACAGTTTTTCTTAGTAAAACGTATTGCTGACTGGTTGTCAGCATGTAACTTTGCATCTGGTTTCTATACATAGGCAGTCTAGTAGTGAAGCAATATAAGATATCCGCTAACATGTGGTTGACAAGGGAATATGCTTGCTTTCAGTTCTGAAAAGGGCTGTGATGCTCTGTTTTTTAGAAAGGCCAATCAATGGGCCTCCCTGCAAGGTAAATTGTATATCTGGAAGTACTTCAGAATGTGGACAGATTGACTGAAAAAGTCTGTGTCAGAAAAGGCATTGAGTGTTAGTGGCATCCTCTCATATGTTATGCACTTTACTGCCAGGGTTTTCAGATACCTTAAAAGGTTCGTGGCTATTTTCCATATGGCCATTATGGGTTTCCATGTCTATCAGGCAAGGTGAATGACTGCAATCTGGCAATCAGGTCAGCTGGACTTGGTAATCCATAGTAAGCATCCAATCAATATTTGGTAAGTGGTAATGTCACAGGGTTTCAACTCCTTAGTGGTACTGGCGGCCCTCATGATGTGTTCTAAAAGAGTTGGAGAGTAAGTTGGGTGGCAATGCTCCTGGCCATAGAACTTAATTAGGTTCTGAATGTAGCTGGCCTGGGATGGTTTTATGTTGCTGTCATATCTTTGAATAATATATCTTAAGAGGTCAGTAGGCCAGCCTTTGTTCTTCATTGGGAATTTATCAGAGAATGCCTTAAAAAGGGCCTCCTTGTCAACCGAATGTTCTGACTCATTGATTACATTGTTGACATAACTGCATAAGGCAAGAAAATGACCACTTGTATGTGAAATATAAACGCAAGAATCCTGATCAGCTGAATACATATTTTAAATTTTCAAAAACTCATCCAGGGTCTGGTTCCAGAATAGGCCATTCACATGAAATTTGCAGAGGCACTTGGATAATTTAAATATACAATTTGGGTAATCAGTGGCTCCCATCATAAGACTGGATCATGTAGATGGAATTGTCTCATGGTGCATTATGTATGCAAAATGGATGTCAAGCTGAGTAAGCTCATATTGCTGTGCAACAGCAACGGCAATGAAGATTCAAATAATTACAAAACTAGTGACTGGGAAAGAAATGCTGAAGAAGTCCTTGTTCTTCACGTTCATGCTCTCTGAGCACAGTCTAGCTTTTTTGAAGTATCAATACCATTGTTGTCTTTTTTTCTGTGGTATACCCATAAGATTTAAAGTATGATAGCCTTCTTGGGGTCTTGGCTGTGTGGTATGAGGGTTGAAGTATGGAATTCATTGATGCTATTGAATTCCATCTGCATGAGGGTAGTAATCCATGCCATTTTGTTATAGCTATTATTGCATCCTTGTAGTTCTTTGGATCAGCTAGTTCAGGTATATCTGTGGTTGAGGTAATGGTGGTATCTTTCTTGGTGAAGCAATCTACATTTTCTTTTTTGTTGGAAGAGAAGAATTGAGGGATCATTATAAAAATTTGAGAAATGGGAGGTGAAGAAGGAGTTGGAATAGAGGGAGGTTCATTTAGAATGGACTTTCGCTGAAATGCATAGTTCTCATGGTTTGTAGGAGTGGGTGGTGGGTGATATGGGAATAGTGTTATTCTCAGGTGGTGAGGATGCTACTGCTTTCATTGGTATAGAGACATTAGTAGATGATAGCGATGCTATGGGATTGGATGCAGCTGTGAATAGGTCACTAGTGGATAGTGATGTAGATTAAGTAAATGGGAAAACTGTTATAATTTAGGCTTAAATTGAAAGGTTCAGCATCAGTATCAATGGACATAGGGTGTTCATTTTTGGTTTCACTGGAGCTGAAATCAAGATCCTCTGAAAGAACCCTTGAAGTATCTTTGTTGCTGCTGTTTGACAATAGTTCTACCCTTAATTTCTTTTGTTCCACGGACTCTGATTGAGTTACTGAATGGATCATTGGTTTTCACTTAATTTTTGGAACAGTAGGTATTGAAGTCTTGCTCCTGTGAGCTATCATAATGTGTTCATTCGGAGTTAATGGTCTTGCTACACGTCTTATATTCTATCTATAAATAGGTCATAATCTGAAATAAAATCTCGCCATAACATATTCCGACCAGTTATAACTTCTAACATAGATTTACATGTGGAGTAGATTTCAAAGCAAGACCTGACAAAAGAAATGATATCCCTACATTGTTAATTGTTACAATCATGCTTGACTTAACGACAATAACGCCGATAAGTATAGCGACACGTGTCCAAATGAATTGTTGCTATTGGAGATCCTAATATGATAATTTTATTAATGACAATCAAATTTCAGGGGCAACTTCAACCGGGACATACATTGTAGGGCCACAGCTTTCAAGTGGAGTGGGAAGATAGACCAATGTTTCAGTATTGTAATTGTACATCAATAAAAATCAAGAGTAAATAAATTATTATGGCAAAGTCAAAGGTTTAGAACAAGAAGATATTTTTCACCTGGTTATGATGGAATGATTTATCAACGTAGATTAACCGAAAGTGCGTAATTGGACTAACGATATGGACTGCTAAAAAGCTGTCCAAATAAAGATACGTACGTTACCAATTGAAGAATTAAGCTTTAGTTATGATCAAGCAATTCTAGTGGGCCTTACAGGCCTTGTGTGAAACACATTTTCCGACAGGGATCTGCATGACCGTTTCTATTTGGACCGAAATATGAAACACAGCTACTTTGCCATCCGCGATAAGCAGGGGTCGCGAAAAGGATAAAGAGAACAAAAGCAACTAATAGAAACAGGGACAATGACGTATAACTTTTTTAAAACAAGATACTTAATTAATTTAGGAATTTCTTTATATATTTATAATCATTTAATATTATTAGAAATTACTATTACATACGTAGTCTGGGAAAAACGGTGGGTGCACCGTTGGTGTTAAATGCCAATCTAATATGATCGATCAAAATTTAACCAGCCAATGGTAGAGGTCCTGTGATTCTATTATAAGCCATTTCAGATCATGTTTTGGGGGTCTAGATAACTCATTTCTTAGGCGTCTTACCTAAAACAAGTCTTGCGAACATGTTTATTAACAAAAAAATGTCTTAACATATTTTTATTTTTTACATTTAAAACATCAATATTTCCAGCTTCCAAGTAACACAGGACAATGTACGAAATAACCGTGCAAAATCCACATATCACTTCAGCTACCAGTCGCCATATGCTAGATGCCAGTACCTACAACAGTGCCTGTGCCAGTACCAGTGCCAGTACTAGTGCCAGCTGAAGTATTTAAAATGTAGTTTCAAATGTCCTTATTTTTTTTCACTTTAGGTGCCATGCTACAGTCACTTCAAGATGTCAACAGGGATTATCCAGTTCGTTTAGTGAGCCACAAACCTATGGTTAAATAGCCGTCACGTTGAAGTTCTTCCCATATTCCTTTTTCATAATTTTTATGCCCTAGGTAAAAAAACTGCCTAGGCCAATGAGAGATGTTAAAGAAAATATGCGGAGCCTATTGTACAAAACCAATGCCACGAAATGTGTGACAACAAGAACAAATTGCGCTCTTGACTAAGCAGCTGAGTCAAGCAGCTGAAGATAAACAGATTATCCACTGGTGCTCCCAATAAGAGGAGATCAATCTTCAAAAACATGCGCAATGAGATGCTTCTTCAATACAACAAAGCAAATATCCAGTTAGCAACCATGCAACACAATCTTTAACAGGAATGTGCTGAGAGGGCCGCAGCACAAAAAGTGGCAACTCTAGCCACTGTGCATGCAGCTCAACAAGTGGCCATTCTAGCTGCTGAATGGAAAACTCAACAAAAGGCAATCTTAGCTAGAGAGTGTGCAACACAGCAAGCAGCTACTTTAACTTTTGAATGGATAGCTCAACATAACGCAACCCTAGCTACGGAACAAGCAAAACAGCAAGTGGCAACTTTAACTGCTGAACTTGCAGCACATCAACAACAGCAGATGGCCCCACACACAGGTGGACCAAGACCTCTTCACTGGGAATTCCCATGGGGACCATCCAACCGTGGTAGTCTTGGAAGACCAGGTGAATCAGGACCCCCTCACTGGCAATTCCCACAGAAACTACCCGGAGGTGGTGGATTTCCTCCACCTTCATCTCCAGGACTATTTGGATTACCAGTACCTATGGACCAAGCCAGAATGAGTTCAACATTAGACTTATAGGCATCACTGGCATTCGGATCTTCAAACACAGTACACTTTATATTTATTTAATTAATATATATATGCTCAGAATCTAACCCTACATATTCAACTAGAGTGATATGGGAAGCGTTACATGCTTGTCTCAACTCATGAAGAAAGGAACAATGCCATACTCAGAGACAATGTAGCTCAAATTGGTTTTGCATCACATGCTGGCAAACTCATTACAAAATCCGCCAGTCTTCCCCATCATTAAATTAGCATACAACCAGTGGGGGAGCCCCATTATTTGCCCGCAAGTGATGACCAATAAGACCAAAACCAAGAAGATGAAATGAACCATCCTGATGAAAACATTGTAATCCAGAAGACTAGGGAACAAAATCACTACAAGCCATTGACAACAAAATCAAGGACTACATATTCGGTGGTTTCTCAAAAGATAAGTTAGCAAGTGACATTTATTGCAGCATGCTGTTAACAGGTAGTTTTTATTACTGGCAATTTGAATGTATTCGGATTTGATTCCGTATCTGTAGTATTATATGGAAACAATATTTCAGCCATCTGTTTGAGTTCCTGCAAATATGAACCTAAAAATATGCATCATATTGCAGTAAGATTTCATTACAACAGGGAGGCCATCAGCAACAATGAGATAAAAGTGAGAGGGATATCTAGCCAGGACCAGGTGGCCAGCTGCCTCACCAAGTGCCAAGAACTACACCCCTTTTAACAAGCCAAGTGTCTCCTTCTCCTGGCCCCAGGGCCTTAGAGTTATGTGATCCCAGGCACCCCCTGTGGTACATCAATTTCTGCAGGTTCAAGATATAAAAAAATGACTTAGCATCAAGGTTTCTTGCATGATACAAAGCCACTGCCCCAAAACTGCAAGGAAAAATATATTAAAAGTGTGAGGATTTTATCTCAGCCAATACCCTCCCGTTCCAGTATGCCTTACCCATGTACAACAGTGTAGCACAATGGCCGGAGGCCCATAATGGTGCATGCCTCTAATGACCCGTGATAACCATGGCCATTGAGTTTCATGAACTAAAAAAGGGTATAAAGAAAATGGATCAAGAAGATCTGGACACTTACGTGGCCAAGAAGAAGCAGTATGACTATAAGAAAAAGTCATACAGTAATGGAAACAAAAGTAGTGTTAACAAGAAGAACAAAAAAAAAAAGAATGATGATAAGAGACCTACCTATTGGAAGTGGAGTGCCCAAGAAGAAAAGATATTGTGACTACCATCCCAGAGATCACATCTTCACATCTTCTACAATACAATAAACTACATGCAACAAAACGGCAGTCCTAACTATAACAAAAGCACCAAGGAGCTTGTGAACACAAGAAACCAAAAATGTGTTAATGCTATCCAACTCCATGGCTGATCAACCAAAGCTCCCGTAATTGGAATTGCCCATGCAAGTCAAGTTACCAAGGAAGAATAGTTCCCTAGGGGGAGCTTTATACTCAACTATAGTGCTAACATACATATCTGCTCCACACGGACTGATTGCATAGAGAGCACTCTTTTTCATGTCCAACCAGAGCATCATACTAAAACAAGTCCTATATGTTGAATGTTCCCCCATTAATCTTTTTTTTTATCCCTGTCTTACATAAGCAAAATGTGGTCACCACTTTTTCTGCCAATCTAGTGACAGTTGTGCTTGGTGGACACACATCTTTGTATGACAACCCTATAGGGATGACTTTTACATCCTCAATGTAAATATTTCTCTTCCCTACACATCGTTCTGTAAACTGATCATGGTAGAAGACTTAGACATAAACATCGTCAAGGCAACATGCCTAGCAACATGGGTTATACATGACAATTTGTACAACCCCACTGCCAAAATAACTCTAACACATGTATTATGGTACTAAAGATTCATGTATCCATCCAATACACCTCTTTTTCTAGCAGTACTGTACTACAGGAAATTAGTGCAAGCCATGGATAGCTTGTCATATAGTAACTGTGCTATCTCCAAGATTACTAAGGCAGAGTAATATGCTCATCACATTCACTGAAAAAAACATACAGCAATGTTATCAGTCCACTAAAATAATTAAAGGTCAACTTCTACTGGATCATCATCCTCATAGACAATTATACATATTACACAACTACATCTTGCATGATACAGAAAGGCAACATTACCAAGTACTTTGGACATTCAAAGCAACAGCAGAATCGTTGAATCCACCTCTCAAAATTACAAATCTCTTTTTATAAGGAGGATGCGAATACTTCAGAGTGGTCCAAACATATTTTATGAGAAGGGAAACACCCATCTCATTACATTGGAATATGCCGTACCAAGCAATGGTCTGAGTGAGAGAATGAACAGCTGGCTTTTTCAGGAGTCAGGAACATCCTTAAACCAGGCAAACATGCCACCATATTTTTGGAGCTATACTCTCAATACAGTAATATATGCGCACATCATAAGACCAACTTTAGCTGTATCTAACAATACTGTACCATATAAATTATGGCGCAAAACCAGGGTGCCAATATACTGTGTTTTTGGGTGCAAGAACCACTACAGACCTAATGCCATTGTCGTCAAAGAGAAATTATTTTTTAGAGGGTAAGTAAGGATAATGCTAGGATATAATACACTCAAACTAGGGTGGATAGTGATAAACTGGGCAACATGCTGTATCACAGCATAAAAAAACATCATATTCTTTGAAGGACAGCACCTATACGTGAAAGAGGAAACAGAAAAATAATCAACAAGACCCCTTCCAAGTTATATGTGTAGGCGTCCCCACTGAGGAAGTGACTGCAGAAGAGGAGACAACTTCTCATCTGTCATAGCCCCTAGACTATGGGAGAGATAAGTCTTTCAAAAAAAAAAAAACTTCTTGGAGGATCTGCAAATGAAGACCATTGGCAACACCAATATAGCATTATGTTATTTCATATTACCACTAATTTACAGCTTTTGAAAGTCCTAAGGGACCTTTCTAAGTCAGCTGAAAAGACTGGTAGATTCATCAGACAACAGCAGTGACAATGATGTCTCCATCTAACAACAGATGGGAGAAAAAATATACACAGCAGTGATCAAGATACGAACCCCTGACAATAAGGAGCGGGACTACATATACAACACCTACGTCATTCTGCAAGCTGGCATTCACAGCAGCAGCAACCACATTTGCAACTGTTTCTCAGTCTGAACTACTTGGAGTTCTGGACCAAAAAGGGGTAAAACATGCCATAAGGGTACTTGACAAGATGCAATGGATCTACATGATCGAAATGGAGATGGCAACTCTCAATGAGTATGCCACATGGACTTGGTTAAGGAACCACCGGTGGGGACTACTATTTCATGTAGCCTGTGGATTTTCTATTAAAAACGCAATGAAAAAGGACAACTTGTCAGACGCAAGGTACATTTGGTTGCATAGGAATTCCAGGAGAAACAAGACATGGACTAATATGTCATATCTAGTCCTGTGTGCTCATATGTAATAATTACACTCTTACTAAGCATAGCTGGAACTCAAGGGTACAATCTACCACAACTGAAAATTAAGGCTCTCTATTTGCATAGTTACCTAGATGCGCCAGTATATCTAGAGCAACCTTCAAGGATAATGTAACTAAGTTAATAAGGGCACGTTTGCAAATTAAGTGGAAGCCTCAGCGAATTACACACCTTTGGATTACTCTGGAACAGAGTACTAGATAGCTTCCTACAGTCAATGCACTTCTATTCCGTGGAGGCTGTTCTTTACCTGTACAGATCAGATGGAAAAAAAGATTTTACATATATCTGCATCTATGTTGATGATACACTAATCTGTTTAGACAACGTTAAGGATCATGCATGTTCATCAACATAATTTCAGCCAAATAATTCACCAGGTCCATATAATTCCCGAGCTCCTTCCTCAGGTATACAGTAGGAACCCAGAAAGATGCATCTTAATGTCCCAACATGGATACCTAACGGCATTGGTTAAGAGCTATGCCTAACATGACAAATGGCCCATGCGATGCTTCTTCTTGCAGAACACATCTAGCCTGCAAACAACAAAAGTACACCATACCAATCATGTGACTTTACTGCATATGCTTTCCTCATTGCGCGTCTGAATTGAATTAACAAATCCAGTAGACCTAATATCACCTTTAGCATAGCCTTCCTTGGAGGATACTCTGCTTAATCCAACCTAGATCATTATGAAATGTTTCCTCTTCTCTTAAGGTACTGGAACATATATTTAGCAGAGACCATCGTGTACAAGCCTGGACCTGTCAATCTGATCAGCTACTCCAATGCAGACTTCTCAACACAAGGATATAATGATGCCAAGAGTACCAGTGGCTATTGCAACTTCCTAGCTGGTTGATTGCTGAATTAGAACAGCCGAAAACAAATTATATGTGCCCTCCCATTAAGAGAGAGTGAATTCGTGAACATGGCAGCAAAAACACCACAAATTGCATATATTGCTATGTCAATGGATGAACTGGGTTTTGACACTTGAAGAGCACTACTATATGGAGACAACACAAGCACCACATGACTATATAGCAAGATAAATTTCCCCAAGAATACACACAACATTGCCGTTCATTTCCACTACATCAGGGAGGTAGTAAGCAAGAACAAAATTAAATTCAGGAGTATCTCATCCAATTATCAAGCTGCTGACTGTCTGACTAAGCCTTTTTGACCTGGGTCATTCCAGGTGGTCAAGAAATTCCTATGTCTACGAACACAACCATAGGCAAAAAATATATAACCTGAATTGCATTCAGGAAACGCAGTAGAGCTGCATCATTGAGTTAACAGCCCTTTTTTGTTTTTTGTTTTGGCTTTCTCTAACGTTTCGGCCAATGGAAGAGTGTTGTAAAACCATCAACTCTAAAGGAACACGTGACGTGATACAGATGAAAAGCTGGTAACAAGTGGATAATGAAATGACCGGTCCAGTATTAGTTGTTTTAATGATGTTCTGAGTCAGATGAAATGATTCATCATTAATAGTACATCAATTATATAAATAGAAGTGACTATTAAATTAATGCAATGAGATACAGGCTCCCTTGTAAACCTCAACTCAGTCCAGTTAAAATAGAATAACATCCATATGGAGGTAATGGAGGTATGCTAAACGGGAACAGGCAAATAAAATAAAATATACTATTCTTCACGATCATATTGGGCTAATTTAGCGAAAATTATTAAGAATTGCAGTCTGTCACAGATAACATTATAATAGCTGTTGCAACTTATCCACGAGACAGTTATCACAGACAATACTCACAACCTCCACAGCGTTATTTATCAGACCACTGAATTATAACTCAATAAATTTCCTTATGTTTTGGTCTGCTCTAAGATAGCTTAACTAATCTAATCTATATCTTAATTAAAAGAAAATAACACAGCCAGGGGTTGCCAGTCGGATACCTAGTTATAGTTATATAGCAGTTTATTAATTGACTTGGATCAACAACTGTCGCAGATAGAGGCAAGCATAGCAGGACTTGACTTATCTTAAAGTAACATACACAGGTTAAGGAGCCAACCGAGAGTTTTTTGAAACGACTTTTACTTTCAAAGAGAAAAACATGAAAGTGATTTGCAAATTTTCTAAAAGGATATCATATGCAGTAATTTTTTTGGGTAAGAATACTTACAAATTATTAAACACATAAAACGTGTGCACGTGAGTACCAATGATGTTTGGTTTTATTGCACACTAAAAGTTTGGCATTCATCCATAAGTGCTGGACATCTCAAATATTAATAACACTGTGCCTTTATATTATAGTACAAATATATCGTTAGGTGTCAGAAGATAGTGATATTAATTCAATGATGAATATTTGCTGTTTAACAAAGAGAGCCACGTGTCCAAAGTGTGAATCAGTGACCTCACAAGCAGGTAATAAGGAGTTAGCTGAATAAATTATTAATTATACACATATCTGTAACTATAAAATGCAAAAGTTTGGGTTTAATCTTAATTTCCCAAACCTACTTTCCAATTTGTATCCACGTTGTTTCCTTTTTACTTGTAGAACGACTATCATGTCTACGTACACCACATCCCTACCGACAAGATCATAGAGCTTAAGACTAAAGAATAGGCAATAATAACATCAGATATATTGAAAAAAATAAAATCAGTGGGTCTTACTGGAAAAGACAGAATTTAATAAAAGATAAAAAGAGTTTCCGTTCATCAGGGAAATATATATTCCTTGAACTTAAACATATCCTCTACGGCTATTTCCCAAGTGAAGGCGTCATCTGTATTATAATAGTATAAGGTGTATAAAATACACACCAAAACCAAATCGTTCTCCTTAATAATTACACCGTGAATGATGTATATAAAGACTTCAGGTCTAACCTATAACATAGTTTGTCGCCCTTATATTTTGTAGTCTAAAATATTGCAATGGTTATTGAAAAAGAAAATATGAGGCCCGTTTCGACTTAGCGTTTCGTCCGTTGGGCGCAGTTAGCAGAGAAGGGCAAATGCGTTATTTTAAATTATTTTAAATTATATTTTTACCCCTCTCACACTCTGTGCGATTAAAGAAATAATTATACATTAAAAATATTATTAAAAATATTATTAAAGCATTTATACTAAATAAGACAAAAAAAAAAACAAGAATATACATATTTAATATATTATTTATAAACAAATATTTGATAATTAGTAATTTTTAAACCTAATATTCGTTGAGAGGGGGGCAAAAATCAGATTGTGCCAATTTAAATATTTACCTCCCTCGCAACTCCTATTGGAGAAACAGTCTATTGGATAATAATGGAAAACCGATCCGATCAAAAATAGCTTGTCGTATATAATAAAATTAATGATCTATAGATTAAACAGAAATTGATAATTATTTATTTTCTTTTTAATTAAAATGGCTGATACTATTGCTAACAACGCTGCCCCTAAGGCCAAAGCCGCTAAGGGAAAGGCTGTCAAGCCTGAGCACCCCAAGTACATGGAAATGGTAATGGAGGCCATCAAGGATCTTAAGGAGCGTAACGGTTCCTCTCGCCAGTCCATCCAGAAGTGGGTTGACGCTAAGTACAAGGTGGGCAGTGTTGGTGCCCTCCACGTCCGCATGGCTCTTAAGAAGGGTGTTATTGCTGGCACCTTCTCCCCTGCCAAGGGACACTCCAACACCTTCCGCCTTACCCCCGCCGCTAAGAAGCCCGTTAAGGTTGCCAAGAAGGTTGTCAAGAAGCCCGTAGCTAAGAAGGTTGTCAAGAAGGTGACAGCCAAGAAGACCACTGTTAAGAAGGCCACCAAGGCCGCTAAGAAGCCCGTCGCCAAGAAGCCCGTAGCTGCTAAGGTAGCCACCAAGGCCAAGGCCGTGGCCAAGCCTAAAGCTACCCCAAAGGCTAAGACTGCTGCCAAGCCCAAGGTTGCCAAGAAGGCCGCCAAGGTTACCAAGGCTAAAGTTACGAAGAAGACTGCTGGCAAGAAGTAAATGCATTATAGTCCGGGTTTCTGATCGTCAAACAAACTGGGTGTTTATAAACACCCACCCCCTTTCATAGAATATTATCATTCTGGTGACAATTACTTGTCACTCTACTTTAATTGTTCATATATATACTCTAGTTTAACTTGGGTACTGTACAGTCACTAATATACCAAAATAAGCCTATGTTGTATACCGATTTCTTACTCTTTTACTCGTGTTATACATATATAAATGTCAACAATTGTGCATAGGCTCTATGAAAACAGTTTGCGCATGTTATCAACGGTGCAAGCTGAAATTATGTAGCCAACAG
>NAOQ01000011.1:105827-170884 GCA_002751075.1 Ichthyophonus hoferi
GTCATCTCCTTTTTAAATCAATGTTTGGAATATCTTTTATATACGAAAATACAATTATCAATAAATGTATAAATCTTTACAATTAGAATGAGCGACTGTATACAGCAGAGTATAATAATAGTTAATGGTATGGAGTCATGAGCCCCCACCAATAGGCTCTATTATTCCACTGAAAGAAAATAAATGACATTAAAAATTATTCCCTCTATTAATCAGATTTTATTTTTGATGTGTTTTGTTTTTCAAATTATGCTAAAGAACAACTATACCAATAATATAGTAAACATTATGTATGTTCGGACATAGCCCCTAAATATTATATTACATAATATTTAAATGGTATTGCAACTCTACATTTTCTATCAATTTGCTGAAATATACTGAAATAAATATATACCGACCGTTACAGGATTATTCTATACATTTACATAATAAAAATTAATATTCTAGGGACCGTTTAACCGAAAGAATAGGAGCCAAATACAAGGTTTACTGCAATTTATCAGGAAGTAAGCGGGGTGGAGCTATGTTTACAATACTAGTCTACCACGTGGGCATATTATATATTGCCCCTTATATCCTTACACTAAAATCTAATTCCTTATAGGATTAAAGTATTGAGTGTGTTTTATTGTCACGTATATGGCAATTAAATTATATATTCAGATAAAATCCAACGATTTTTACTATTTATGCAATATATTATTGCACTCAACCATTTTTTTGGCTTAAAATATAGTCTATTATACTCTCTCAATGGTAGTAGGATATGCGATATTGTGTATGGAGTAATATATATATACTCAAAGTGAAATAAAAAAGATTTTTTATTGTGTTTGCAAAATATATATACATAGTATTTAGCTTAATTTTCCATTTTATACTTGGTTTCCTACACTAATTCACCAGTGTAAAACCTCCTTGTTGTGGTTTTTGTAGTTATACATTTATATCTAGGAGAATATATAGTAAACACTACGCGTAATCAATTAAAATGACATATTGTTAATCGAATACAATATAATATGTGCTTCAGACCTAGCTCCCTCAAACTATAGCGAAAGTTTGGTGAGCGACTATACATAACAAGTCATTGTTGACCACATACTTGCGGATTGCACCGTCGCTATCATGTGCCAACTGTTTTCAGAGCCTCTGTATTATATTACATTTTATATATAGGTATTGATTGGTGTTTGCACATACATATCTGTATAAGCAATCTACTCGCTATACACGCTTACTTTAACTTATTACCACGTAGGGCTATTGCAGGACTGGCACTTGCGCGACAAACTTATATAATAACATATTATATTATATACGCATTTTAAGCACATCTTTCATTAAAAAAGGCATGACCTATTTATACCTAAAACCAATTATTGCCCATGACTACCGACTTATGACTAATCTTTTAATCACATTAATTTCTAAAAAGCGGACATTATTCGATATTTAAATTTAATATCATCTAGGGTTGTCGCATGTGATAAACCTCACACTAAGTGATAAACATTATAGTAAGATAAAATAGGGGTTATTTATACACCAATATAATATAAGTGTTATTTATCAAACAATATATTATAAATATAACATTTTTAAAACCATTATATAATATAAGATAATACTTACCAAAAAATACTATAATAAAAGTCTAGTAACCATAATAATAATATTTTAATGAAATATTCACGTGCCCAAGAGTATAAATGATTGGCTACAATAAGCCATAGAGTTTGATAGCCGAGGTTGTAAATCTGTCGTGATTAGACGTCATTACTGCTTGTAGTGCGGAATTGTTTCTACGAATGACCGTTCTCCTTTTTTGTCAGTCTGTTGAAGTATCTATTGAGATTTTGAAAAAGGCACCGTTGTTCAACTTATTTTAATAGTTCTAACAAAAATGGGATGTACGGGCTTTAACTTCAGCATTCGTGTAACCGAATAGATAAGCAGTAGGCTCTGATATAGACTGACTGCTGTGGACATAGAGGAGTACCAATATTTATATATAATTTATTAGTATAAAAATATAATAACTTTTTACTAATACAACATTAGAAGGAAATCACCTTTCAAGCAACAAAATCAATGCCACAGCACAAGAGAATACTATCAAATATACAAAGCCTTTCGTACAATCACAATCCGTAAAACCAATCGATTATATTGCGATTAGAAAACAGGCCAATAGAAAGTGGTCGCGGCACTCACTCTAAATCATGAAACGTTTTCTTTCTTTTATCTAGATCTAACCTAACGCCGCATCTTACAACAATAACGCAAATTCACTGGACTACGTTCAGGAAGAATCCGGTTGTGATAACCCATGCACGCGTATATTGCAATTTCTAATTTCTATGATCAGGTGTAAATTGTGTATTTGCATATACTATAGTGTAAAATTGCTTGCGTAGTGTATTTTCTTTTTGATTTTTATGGTTTGGTTGTTTGGTTATTCGATAGTATTTTCAAGTAATAGGCGTTTTATTTGATAGTAATTTTCAAGTAGTAGGCGTTTTATTTTCTGTTTCACTCCAAAACTCTACCTCTATACCTTGAAGTAGTATAGTCCTCAAATTTTTTATGATAAAAACATGGAAGAGCAAGTGTTTGTTACACTGTTCCACAATGATGGCCTTTTGGAGACACGCCTTGCTAAGCCCTTTCGGATTAATCGCACTTGGTCTAACACTGTGCTGCACAACAGTTGCCATATGGTTAGTGGAAGGGAAGGGTGGTTCTTGTTTTGTTCAAATAATTGGTTGTAATGCTTTGCAGGTTTTTTATATAATGATGATGTACTTGGATCTGTAAGATAGTACATACATTTGTTAGTGTTAGAGTAAGAATATAGAGATATTTTCAGTTTTATACATGTATTTATGTATGTATTTATGTATCTACATCTGTTCATTGGAAATATTGGTACTTTTTTATCTATGTTCCATGTTTATTCCCGTTTGTGAATAAGTTCATCTAAGAGGCTGCGGTGGTAATCATTTTCTCTTATCCCA
This sequence comes from Ichthyophonus hoferi, assembly GCA_002751075.1. Lineage (NCBI taxonomy): Eukaryota > Ichthyosporea > Ichthyophonida > Ichthyophonidae > Ichthyophonus > Ichthyophonus hoferi. The sequence goes on from NAOQ01000011.1 coordinate 108,851, forward strand.
TCTCTTTAATCATAAATATTATTTATCATTCTGTTGATATTTGTAGTTATTTTCACTACGATACTTTTAACTTGTACAGACTTTCAAGTAATTATAGTGTTGTTAATACAGCATATGCAAAATGGTGTATATATGTTATGTATATATATCGGTGTGGTTGGAAAGTGTTTTTGTGCACTAATAGGCTTGTATGGCTTAATAATATTTTTGTTACCATGGTGAGGGCACAGCTTGTTACTCATAATATACTTACAGATTTGTATGCTTGTTCGACTATTGTATGCTTTATATATATGTGCATTTCTATATTCATACATATATACATACACCTCCCTATTATTTTATCCTACATACAAATACACACACATACGTATCCCCGTACCACCAACCTTATTACCACCTTACTTTTCCGCCCACCTCCCTGCAGAGAATGTACAACCGGGCTTGCCCATCGGCCCGCCTGTTCAACCAGACTGGCATAGAAATGGACAGTCCCCTTTATATCCAGTATGGTGATAGCTTGATTGTCTCTAGTGGCGAGAGCTTTGTCCCAATTAATTACCTGTCCATGGTTCCTCCCAACATGAAGGTAGGCTCTGGTTTTCTTAATATTATAATATACTTATTAATGCTATATTGGGTTTATTTATATTATAGTTATTATGGTATATTATGGCTATTATACATTATTATGTTTGTTCTTACTGCTATTATATATATATATGTGTGTATATATACTTCAGCATTTTACTTTATAGTCCACAAAGACATGGCGGGAATATAATTTATTATACACATACTAGAGGCAGCTATAGCTTTATTGTTGGCTGTATGCCCATTTGCATTTAAAGTACTATACTCATACTCAACATCACACAGCCACTTCTACCTACATATCCGTACTACTTGCATGCATTATTTACATATACACATGCAGGATTTCAACGATTAACCACTGTTCTCGTTCATATAGGTCACCCTTATTTACAAATTACTGATTATATACAGGTCAATCAAGTTATACTTACACGTCATTGGTGTCCCTCAGAACGATACCCAGTTGGTCAACATGCTGCAGACTCTTCACGAGCCATCCAATATGATCGGGAGTGGAGAGGCGGATGCCATGGTGTGTATAGGTTGGCTAGTTATGACTCAAGCTTCTAGTATTATTTTGCATCTTTGGTTCACCAGTGTTTTAATTGCTTCCAGTATATATATAATGCATGATATATATGGTATATTCTAGATAAGTCATAGACATAGATGCATAAACTATGGAATAAACATACAACTTATATATAAGAAGCAAGATGGCTATAATTTTTAATGGAGGTTTATAAGGTGACTAGTGAGCGTCTCAACATGAACGAAATGGTGGAGACTGCTATGAAGGGATTATATCCTAGTGGGACCAAGGCTTCCTCTCATCTCCCTCAGATTGTGCATGATATCGCCATGATTAGCACGCCAAACAATGGTGGTAGATACCCCACCTTCCCCTGCTCTTTCTATATATGTATTTGGTTTTAAATATTTTGCATGTTGATTATTATTATTATTATTATTGTGGTTAGTACTAGTATTAATAATAATAATATTATTATAATTAGTAATAGTCTTAGTAGTTGTAGTAGTACGATCATATACCTGTTATATATATTCCATTTATTATAATCTGTTTTCACATACGATTGGTGGGCGAAGTTTTTCTATATGGAAGGGGTCAGATTCATATTATAAGTTAACATAGCATAGTTGTAGGTAGAATGTACTAATATATTAGTTGGTGGATATGGTCTGCATACCGTGGTTATGGTGATGCATGGATGTATGTGAGCATGTTGTAGGTGCACGGTGGTATGCAGATATATATATATATATCCTCCATCACCCATCCAGGTGGACCCCCCCGTAGAAGTTCGTTATCGTCGCCTGGCACCAACCACCAACTAGACATCCTCTTTGATAACATGTACCTTCCTTCTATGGACATGTCCTCTCCTACGCAGACCGCCGATTTTCTCTCCACTACACAGGCGAGCATGTTGTTGATTGCTGTTATTCATTTATTTATTTTTTATAACTATTGTTTTCCTTCTTGCGATGAGGAGACTATCCATCCAGTCGGATCTTATCTTTTCCATGATTATGAGCTAATGGGTTTTTTTGTATGAGAGATGACTTTTCAAATACCGGTCTAGTTTTTTTAAATCAATTTATTGACAGGTTTGAACCAATAATCTACTGTCTTTCCCTTATCCTTTGGATAATATACTATTTCCACACGCATGGATAGCCCTGTGTTCACTTACCCTATTGGAGTTGGGGACCCAATCAACAGGCATCTTAGTAATTAATTATACAATTATATATATATATATAGTCATGATGCACTTTGTGAGCACTGGGGGTCAATTGATTGGAAGAACCCACACCGTCTGACAAAAATAGAATTACCTATATATAGATAGATGATAGAGATGGTGTAGATAAAGAATATCATACCATAGTCAGAGAGAGGGCGAGAGTAAATATCACAATACATACATATATGCATTTTGTATACCCCCCACCCCAATGCGCTATTATATTTATGCAATACCCTTCTCCCCTTGCCCTACAGACTACTGGTCCTCTTTCTCTCCCGCCCATTATGACATCGCATAATCTTCCATTGGCCGGTCCTCCAGTTATGCAACAACCCACCCACAACCCACTCACACCTGCCTCACCTGCTGATTTTATCTACCCAGTCACCACAGCCCAACCATCGGCCCATCTACCATCGAATCAAGGCGTTGCTCCAGCTCTCAATGCCATGACGACATCACCCACTGTGTCGCCCGCGCCACCCGCCTCACTAATCGACTCGCGACTACGAAGACAGTCGTCCATCAGCTCGCTTCAGGCCCCGTGGAATGAATCAACTGGGTCGCTTTCACCGAGTATGCAATTGGATCTATCTCCAGTCTCGTTGTATAGCGCTGGTGTTTCACAGCCATTTGCATTAGGGGTAGGTGCCGTAGTGTGTATGTATGTATGTATATATGTATGTATCTTGGTATGTATACTGTCATATTATAATACTATGATACTTTTCTACATACTATCATGCAATTATACTATTATATACATAGGTGCATCTAGACAGGAACCAACAAGAGATGCATTTCTGACTAGAAAAGCAATATGTATAATATACATGTACATGTACACGCATTCATATATATATATATATATGATATATTATGATGCGATATATCATGCTATGATATACTCTTGACATAGTCATTATCCCTATTCCCCTGCATACCTTCTCCCCTCCCCCCTCCTCACCTATAAACCCAACAGAATAATGGCTCGCCTATTGAAATGCCCAGCCGTGTTATTAGCCATAAGGCCTCTGAACAACGTAGCCGAGCAAAGCTGAAAGGATGTCTTAGTGAACTGTGTCTAACTGTACCTGGACTACGACAGGTAGGTAGTATGATTGAATAGGATGGGATTAGGTGTGTCATATTCTTGCCCATTTTGGACAGAGGTTGGTATACGGCTTTAGGAGATATACGTGTGGGCCCAGGTGTACTTTGCTGCTATAGAATGGTTGGGTTTATTGCACCATTTCGTATTATAGTCACTGATAATGCACGGGATGGAAGTAGATAATATAATCATAGTATAATAAGATATAGTATTATATGATATTGTATTATATGATGTAGTGGGAGGGGGAGGATGACGAATAGCTTCTGAATCTTACACCGAGTGATGAATCAAGAACATATATGTCGCTTCTTTTTTAAAAACATTGACTGCTTTATTTTTCTTACTGCTGTCCTTATACACATACACATATTTGTTTATTCCGTTGCATGCTTACCTAAAACCATCAACCCGAACTAGACCCTATGGGTTAACATTCGTAAACGCAAGGAATATACATAATTGCACAGTACAATACACATAGTACAATACTGCCGTCTTGTTCTGACTGTTGTATTGTTGTATACCTAGGTTAAGAAGCCAACCAAGGCCACAGTACTTAAGAAGGCCACTGAGTACATGCAGGAGACTAACAGTAAGTACAAAGAGGCTAAACAGGCTGCTGAGGTAGGTGACTGTGTGCTTGTTTTGCCTGGTTTATGCATGTGTTTATGTGTGTATGTATGTCTGTACATCAATTATGTTATATTGGTCTTTTCATTACACGCCACCTATAGAATACTGATTATAATTTTATATGATATCAGGCATTGGCTAAAGATAACGAAGTGCTAATAACGGAAAAAGAAGAATTGATTAAGAAGCTAGAGATTAGCAGTATTAGCACTCTGGAAATAACCGATGTTAATAATCGGTTTATCTTTGTGGATCCTACTTGGGAGATTGTACTAGGGTAGGCAATCATTCTTCTGTTATGTTCTTATATTATATTTTATAGCATTATCTTATACTATATGTCATTGTTTTAAATTCTACTGTACTATATTATATTATATTATTTTGATTTATATTACATATTTTATATTATATTGCTCTACCATTCCTTTGTCAGTACCTATCATGCATTGCGTTATTCATCCCCAATCATACCTCTTTGCTGTACATATTCCCAACTATAAAAAGAAGCCAATATACATAAACGTATTTGCAAATGTCATAGGAATAAACACAAGTACAAACCATACATATATCTTATACACCTCTCCTTGTGCCTCATATCCATCTTTATGTATTTCATTCTAGCCCACCTGTTTAATCTAATCCCAACCCAATCATATGCATCCTTTAGTTATAAGCGTCAAGAAGTAGTAGGGAAGCTAGTACACGATCTTGTAGATTGCCCCACCTGTCCATTCATGCACACCCACCGTGACGTAATTAAAACTAGTCTTGAAACTGGTAGGTTGATGGTTTTAATGCTGATTGCTGATTGGTTGTGTGTATATGCATATATATTTATATGTATTATCTATGATATTATTCCTATTGGATTTTGTTATATTATATTTTGTTATGTTCTATTTTATCGTTATTAAGTATATATATATATATTCTTATTTGTGTTAACATATATACTAGTCGCATATCTGTCGGTTTTGCTTTCTAATATAATACCTTATTAGACGTGACCTATCCTCTTCCATCCTTTATATTACCTTATGATATCTGACCTATTCTCTCCTCCCTACAGGCCAGGAATGGGCTGGTATCACAGTAGGTATTCGTAATGATGGAAGGGCCTTTGTGTGTGAGACTACTATTACCCCAATGATGTGTGACAACAAGGTGCAACAATACATTACCCGTAGAAGGGTAAGTTATGTTGTTATATTTTATTACATCACACCAGAATATATCCTCGAATGCATCTATGAGGATTATGTTCTTTGACCCATGCATAAGCTTGATGTTATCTGCCAATTTTGATGCATTTCTACTTGTAAATCGATTTTTTTAAAATTCTATACAACTATGATGAAATTATACTATTGGGTGGAGGAAGGAGAATGATTCCCTTTAGACAACAGGAGACCATTGTATTTATTATTATTATGATTTTTTAGACAAGAAAGGGAAAGGGTTGTACACAAGTAACACAATATGATGCAACTGCGTTAATGCTAGTTACGCTGCGTTACTTATACACTCTTATACAGAACTTTCATCTGCTTAATAACAACGAAGAAGGACCTATGTGTGAACTACAACAGTCTCAACCGGACACAAATGGTTCCCTTAACAAGGATAACATAGAATGGCTGCTGCTGAAAGGCGCACAAGAGCGCTCACAGGAGAGAGAAAAAACTCAAGTACCGGAGCGTTTACAAGCCACTCCCTAAAGATGTCATATAAGGTTTATTATCATATCGAGTTTATGGTACTGAGATGGTGGGAGGTGTTTAGTACTAGTGTAGGGGGACTCGTGTGTGTAAAATATGACTATTGGGGCGAATGGGAAAATGGCTATACAGGTTAAACTCGGCATGTATGGGCCATATTCTTTGCGAAATGGTTGGGAATTTTCAATTACTTTAGCTAGGTGTCAAGTATAATATATCTTTTCTGTCGGATGTTTGTGTAGTGCTGACCGAGCCGATTATCTTGTCTTGTCTATGTTCAATATGACTTAGCCAGCTTCATGTTTTGGTGTGTTTCACGAATGTAAATAAATTGGCAGTATTATCTAGTAGCCCTTGAGGCCACAGTGCAAGGGCTGAGATTCTACTGGCCATATCAGTGTAGGATCATGATATGGTATATATGTTGAGACCTTGAAGAGAGCCATAGATGATGGATATAGCATGTTGCTAACAACTGCTGTATAAGACAGACAACTAAAAGTTGTGTTGGATAAGATAGTTAGGTGGAACTTTAAAATAGGGTGTTCAGTCAATCAAGAGATACAACTAAAACAGAAATTTAAAAGCACCTGATGAAATGAAAAACTGGATGATAATTTGTATGGGCTTAACTGAAAGACAACCCATAAAGATACACTAACTGATAATAGTCGATTGCAAACGAGAAGGATATATACACTAGGAGGCTATCAACCCAAGAGTTGATTACCATATAGCTGGGCTTTTGGGTCTGGCTGGGTTCGAGTTTTGTACTCCTAAAAATGTGTTTAAAGGCTATTAGCTACTATACATTACTAATACTAGTAGCTAATACTCTGGGATTACGTTATAGAGATGATTAGCTGAGAGCTACAAATTACCCCAACTTATACCTGGGGAGTCTTAAAATTAATAAAAATCCTACGCGAGTGCCATATGATGAGATATACCACTGCCATAACACTAAATATAAATACTTAGTAGTATAGGAGAATATAGGAATAGGATTGGTATCGATACTATTTATAATAATTATTATTGTATATACTTATATATGATTGGATAGAATTAGAGAGATCTTATCCTTAAGGAAGGATAGCGTGATTATGAGCTATGATTGAACAAATTACTGAGTCATGAACTAATCAGAACCGACATAGTAATTACAGATTTATATGCATGAGATTATGAATAGATGTTAATAAGCAGCGACCGAAACAACAACTTCTGAATAAACTTTAGTAATTTCTAACGGGTAGAGAAAACATGGGCAACATCAGAGAACATCACAGGTGAAGGAATGCCGGAGAGGTGGATGGTAAGAAGGGAGTATAGAAACCAATAGATACCGCTGTGGTCTGATACATAGAGAATTCTTTGTGTATTTGTTGCTATGGTTAAATATTTATGCTGTCATTCTTACGCAATCGTACTCTTGCATGTACAATGGAATCCACTGCTTACTACAATTGACAGAATAACTGGCTTGTAGGCGTGATACCATGGGGTAGATAACAAGGATGGTTTAGAATGATATATATATATGGAAGGTTAGATATGGTGTTTGTGTTTAATAAAAGAAAGTTGCTTTCACTGAGATCTATAATTGTTCACTTTAATCGTTTATGGATAGAAGTTAAGCCAAGGATACGTCATAGGGTTACTACCGTGAGTAGTGAGTATGCCTTAAATTAAAGGGAACGTACCCAATAATATTTAATGCAAGCAATGGTTAAACATATATTATGAATGATGTATATACATTGTGAATATAGGATCATAGTTCAAGTGACTACGTACTTTCCATTATACCTACGCTTTCAGGTCCTTAGTCCTATATTATAACCCTATGAATATTAGGCGTTGACTTAAAATAATTAGCTCTATTACCATTAGGTTAAACATTCTGTATGTCCTTACCATATTAAAAGCTTCAGTAGTATGTGACTAATGATATTAATATCCCATTAAACATGCACCAACTCTTAGATCCTTTAAAGATTAGATTGCTACATGCAGGTGACACACCTTAATCATTGCTTCTGTTGTTATGCCAAGAAAACTTGTGCATTTGTAAGCCCAGTTCATTAGCCTACTAGCCAATGAGGGAGACCAAAACCAATTAAATCTAACCAGAGTAAACATTTTTTACATAAATGGCAATAATCAAATAATCATAATACTACCTCTGACAAGGAAAATATGAACTGTATTCTCCTAATTAGTGAGACAGTCAGTTAGTTGGCAATCAATTCCGAAGTAAATTAAGAGTATAAAAATTAGGGGGGATTGCGCATTAAATGAATGCGAATCTAAATGTATTATGATATTGTCTATCTACACAAAAAAGATAACTTAATAAGTGGGCATTGTACTGCTAATATGCCTAGCCCGGATGTAATAAAAGTTTTCAAAGAGCACACAGTACTCTTTTAATCTCTAATAACGCCTGAATAAAATCTCTTAGCCATTGCCGCTGCACCAATAATTCCAGAATCATCACCAGCCTCTGCACAAACAATAGCTACGTTATTGGGAAGTTTTTGCCAGGCATACTTCTTGTAGGCCTTCCTGATACGATCGAAGAGCCCATCACCAGCACGCGACATACCACCAGAGAACACTATCATCTCAGTGTCCAACAACCTAGTGATGCTCACACAGCAGTAACCAAGGCAATCACAGGCCTCATCAATCACCTCACAGGCAATAATATCTCCAGCCTCAGCAGCGTCAAACACTTCCTTGGCCCCAAAATTTGACTGTCCTGTAAGAATAGACTTGGCACCAGGGCGGTTTGCAGCCTCCTCAGCACGGCGAGCAACAGCTGAGGCAGAGGCGTATTGTTCAAGACAACCACGTTGTGAGCAACCACACAAAAGTCCATCTTTCTTTACTATCATATGGCCTCCCTCAATAAGGCCAGTGGAACCTTGGATAATGTTACCGTCCACCACCACGCCAGAACCCACTCCGGTACCAAGTGTAAGCATAACCATGTTCTTGACACCACGTTTGGCAGCAGCTCCCACCCATACCTCTGCAGCTATAGCGGCATCAGCATCATTAACAAGAACAGTCTTGGTTCCCTGCATATGTTAGAATAGTAAGCATAGTATTCAAGGTAAAGCAGTCAAACAGGAATGATATTAATATATACACATGTTTATGAACAAGAGGTGACGGACTATAGCAGGGAAAGTAAATGCAGAGAACATGAAGATAGAATATTTTGATGTTGGATAGATGAAATTGATGAGATTGAAAGCAAAGCCTACCAGTGTATATTTATCTATAATTAAAACGGAAATGATAAAGCAAGCAAGAAATAGGATAAAAGGAAGTTAGGGAGAATATATAATATATAGGCTAATAAACAATGTAAAGAAAAATGAAACAGAGGAGTCAGACATTACTAAAAGGAAGGTAATAAACATTAAAATAAAACCGAACGATTAAACATATTTGTATAAATGATGATCATATACCATATACGATGATATATAAGGGAAGCAATAAAGAAAGAAAAGAACAGCAAAAAATACAATACTGGATAGTTGTGCTTATAATTAAGATGACAGCCAGAAAAATGTTCATAGTAACTAACCTGGGTAGCATCACTGATCATGTGAGCCAGAGGGACCATATGCCACAGAGGGAAATTGGCTGCAACAGTGACATGTCCATCTGAAATACCTCCTGGAGAGCCCACACCAATAGCTTTTACATCCTTCCATGTGAGATCAAGGGCCGTGAGGGCAGTTTCTGCACATAGAACTAGATCTGCAACTACAGCCTCGGCGGACAGATCAACAAGATGTTTCTCCTGACGCTTGAGAAGATTACCACTTTCACTAACTACACCGGCCTTAGCATTGGTGCCACCAAGATCAATGCCTACGAACACCATCTTATTATATAATTATCTGAAATTTCTGCATATTGCGTAGTATGTGGGTGGGTGGGTGGAAGGGACATAGAGGCATGTGTTAATGACACATTGAAAGCTACATTGAAAATTGAAGCTGCGCATTATCAGCCAAAAATAAAATGAAATGCGCAAATGCACTAAGTCGCAAAGTAATAAAACTTATTTAACTCAAAAGTTAGTGCGCATATTAAGAATGGCCACTAAACAATACATAGTGCAATCGAAGAGCCTTTATCCTTTAGTCTGAGAGGTAAACCAGTAGTGTGAAAATACTAAAAGAGAACGGAGGAAAGCGCTCAAAGAAGAAAGAGCTCATTAGATTAGAAGAAGTTTTTTATAACAAACAATACAAATGGTATGACTATATATTGTGTATTGTGATGTAGGTTTGTAGGAAGTCAGTGCATACAGTATTGTCAGTACGACTTGTCTAAGAATAAATTGAACATAAAAGCTGGTTGCAAAACTAATTTTCCAAAGTTAAGTTAATATTAATATTTTTTTCTATAGTAGCACAACAATACATAGGCTGAGGACAAATAGAAATGAAGCAAATTCAACTAAAGCAAAGAATATGAAAATGGAACACGGAGTGGAGTTCAATTGGCCTAAAAGGAACTCACATAAGTAATTTTCCATTCTCTACAAGCGCTTTACTGGGGTGATTTTTTTGCTTCCTGTACTCATATAGTCGGAGGGTAGACTAACGGCGTATGCCCACCTGGTTAACCAATGGATGACAAACATAGGATAGGCTCTTATTGGTACACGAGCATATTATATCTTCTGATTGGTTGCATTTAGACATCGACTATTATTCTAGACGTTATAACTAATATAAAAATTGACGGTATGATAATACTTATATTTTAAATAAATTGATTTTAATAGTAAATGATGTCTACATTATGCAATATAGTGCACTTAAAGTTGATTTACAGAGGTTTTTCTAATGAGGGAAAATGTAGATTATTATTATAACAGTTGTTGTCTAGCTTATTAGGGTCAAGAAATTTTTTTTTTCATGAAAATGAAAGGTTCAACCTGGGTATTAGATAAGGCAGTTAATAAAAAAAAACACCCACAAAAACTAAATTTGTAATGAACATCTTACAGTAGAGTAAACCTCAATAAATATATTATACAAAGGCAACATATATCGTTTTGAATAAAATAAACACCACATTAGGCTACAGGAATGTCGCAAAGGGATGCCATTTCATCACGTCATCGCATGCATCAGCCAATAAATTACTTAATATGGTTGTTACAGTGGATAACATTTGCTTATGATTGCTCCAGCAAGTGGTGATTAATAGCGATTACCTAACAGCGTTACAGCACGTGAATAGTGATTGAAGGAAAATTTTATGTCTTCTGCCCCACTGCATACTGTTTAACTAATTAAGAAAGAAATATTAGATTGTTTATATATAAATATCATACTTTATTCTACATATTATTTAATTTATAATATGTCTTAGAAAAATAAAGGATTTTAAAATATGGTATGAAAACATTATATTAAGTAGCACAACAAACTATTTGTTTATTAATATTATTCAAAAAGCGCAAATCTTAAGCATTTCCGATTCGTTACTTGGACCAATCATTATACGGTACACATATATTAAATCTAAACATAAAAATATTTCCAAAAAAAAATCCAATATGGACCGGCGGCGCCTCATGTGCTTAAAATAGCGCTTTCTATTGGAGTTTTTGAGACGAAAATTTGAACCAAAGACGGCAATTCTTTTTTCCCCACTTTTTTTAAATTTTTACAAACATTTTCTATATTTGAGATTATTCATTGAAAATTATGTATAAATTTTCTGTAATAATTGAAAATGAGATTATTTCACAACACGTTATGGTGTTTACGATGTGGCGCTATAGTGTAAATACTAGATAACGACGCGAATTTATTTTGTTTGTGCATACACAGGGAAATGTGCCTAACAATGACCGCTTTCAAAATAAGCAAGTAAGTCCACAGAGGTATTGGCTACTCATACAGAAAGTATATCAAGATATATATGGGCTTAAATATTAATAGATGACTGGTTAAAACTTTATGTTCCTAAATATTGAACATACACGTTGAAGCACGGCTTCAACATTTTAATACATCTGCATTCGGTTTTCTCGTGATAACCAACATGTCCTTGCATTATAAAAAGCAGTTAAAATTTAAAGGGGAAAATGCATACATTAGTAACCTTTATGCCCAATAAAATTCCCTATTTTATCATACAGAGACATTAATGCGCCATTTATCAGCTTTCTGAAGAATAACTCAATACAAGCAAATTTGAGGTTTGGGACGGAACCTTTTTGGCCAGATTATTTTTAAAATTGAGTTTGCCACATACGAAATAATAGATCGAGATGCAATCTGGTTGCTTTCCAGTATCTATCAGAGCGTTTCTAATAGAAAATAAATTACTATTGAAATAAAAAAAAGCCATTTTAAGGCATCCTTAATTGAATATGCGTGCGATTCTTTAAGCTCCACGATAAGCTACATTTAGAGTATCTTGAACATATATATTCAATATACCGTTTATAGAGCAAAGGTCTGTTCAGTGGTTATTAAATCTGTACTGTCGTACATTCCGTTATAGATTGTTTGTAAATCCGGTGGACCGGATAATGTATTATATCCATATTTCGCATTGACTCCAAATATACTTAATGGAAAAGGGTTATTTGAAAATTTCTACATAATTTTACTTGCGCTGGAACGCAGCATCTCACTTACACCTATTAATAGTTTTTAGCGTATTTCTTTTTCATTTCATGGAACTCATCTATATTTTTTCTATGCACACCTTTTCTCTTCCGCACAATCCAATAAGGTCACGGGGGACGTAACCTTAAAATATATTAGTATGTCAATACCACCTACACGATCTTTTAGTATTGTATTTATAGCAATAAGGGATAACCAATGAGTGATCAGCATTGTTTATTTGAATATTATCAAATATTGGATGAGCAAACCAGTAAGTGCGTGATCAACACAACCAAGCCGTTGCTCCAACGCTTCATGACGTCACTCATTCATGATCAACACACTTCATACATTCCTATCGTCACTATTCATTCATACAGGTAAACAATAACCAACCTGAAATTAACTAGCCAGAACGAAAATTCTAGCATTTAATGTTATATTAATAGTCTACAAGACCATTTCTATGTTTTCATCATAATCATTACAATTTCAGCGGGTTCATTGAGTAACTTTCTATCCACTGACTTGAGATAGATGCTTTTTGGTACAAATATGTATGCAAGCAATGTTCCTATTGCAGCTACGGGCATACACAATAGAATCGGCTCATAACTTAGATCAATTCTCGTCAAATAATGACTGACCCATGAGCCACTGTTGTCCATTGAGTTGCTCTAGCATGAAATACCGTGCAATCCCAACATATTACATTAAGTATATTGTACCTGTGAAGGATTATTTGCATGTGGTGTGGGCAAGACAGATTTATTAGTGCGTCCTTTTCAAAGTTTATATTTCATGATACATTTCCATGTCCATATAAGAAGGTTTTATGTTCTTAGTCTGAATGTGACTTTTTAATGGGGAGATATAGTTTGTTGTGTGAGTTGCAGTAAGGAGCATGTATGCCATGTCATAAAGTATAAGCCGTGGTATATTTACTGTTGGGAATATTTATCACCATAACTGAACAGTGATTAAATTTGTTAATTCGAAGGCGGAAACTTTTTTCGGATTTTTTTGTTTTGAAAAAATACCTATTATTTTCTTATTTTTTATTATTAAATATTGAGCTGCGGTCTTCATGAGGCCCGATCAGTGTCTGTATATATTATTGTGGGTGTGATAAGTATTTCAAAGAATATATTATAACAAAAATTATATTTATGCCGAGCATCTCATTTGACATCACTCGTTTTAGATTCAGCAAGAATTGTTTTATTTAAAAAAGTCAAAAACAATGCAGAGACTTTATTAGTGGTATAAATACCAAAACTATTAATCCTCGCCAGATAGTTTTAGATTTAAGACCACCTGTATACATTCTGCCAGAAAAGCTTTTGCTCTTTGCCGTTCATGTTCAATATCCATTTTTTTTTTCGTCCATGAATATGTATCATCCTATCAATATATGCACGCAAATATTTTACCTCATCAACTCCTGACTTTTATCTTATGTGGATGGTGGTCTCTCTTTTTACAGTTATTATTATAATTGATTACCCTTCGATCCTTATTGGTTATACTATAATTATTTCTGTGAAAGACAAATTTATGCTCCAATTATCTAATTGATTGCAATTTATGATCAAATTCCATAGTAAATATTAATTAGAACCAGCCAATTGATTGGTGTATTTTCGCGCGCTTTACTCCTGGCTATCACAAAGTGCAGTTCATCAAAACAGATCAAAACAATACATGATAGTCATACGAGGAAGGTGGGCGTAAAAACACAACTATAAATCCATTTTATAATATAATAAGTAATGAAAATAAACGTATGTTTGGAAAAGAAGCAGTCAGACAAAGAAAGACAACAATCATTGTGCTTGTAACAGGGTGTACTTGAAAGGAAGAGGAAGGGATTCAAGTTATTTTAGCTATTACAGATAGGGACTATGTTGAATTGACGAATTCTCCGAGTGGGAAGGTGTATAGTTGCAATAGTCTTATAACATAAGGTGGTGACGGTACACAATAATACAATATATATATAAGAGGCAAGTTTGACCAAACCACATCCCTTCAAATTTAGATTTGGATATACGAGTATGTCGTGTATCTGAGTGCCATCATTTGTAAATGTAATTATCTAATTGCACTTATTCCTTCAAAATATGACACATGCGTCAAAAAGTAAAAATATATATGCATACACAAATAACGTGTAAGACCGGTCATTGCCATATAATGCAAATACAGTCACACACCGTATATGGCAAAATCCATTCAAAAATATAATTTTAAAATAATTGAATTCATTCGTAAATCTGTTCATTTTTCATACATAAATTAAGTAAATTGCTTTTAAGTAAGTTTATTTGTTGTCCTGTTTTCCCATTTGATTCGTTCTTGAAACTCCGTCCAATACGGAAAAATATGCCGTTGGTAAAGGACCAGGTGGCCCGACTGTGGCGCGAAGGAGTACGCATTTTCAGTGAGCAGTTTGAGGTAGGATCTTACGACCAAGGCACTGTAGAGGTAAGAATTGCTTTGATTTTCCATTGTTGCTTTGTTTTATTGTTTACATAATTGTTTAAGATCTTCCGTATTGAACACGTACATATCTTAATAATGACACTGCTTAACATTCATTAAATATTTGAAAGTTAAATCTGCTTTAGTTCCCTGTCCTGTATACTACCCTTAAATTAGAGTTAGCTTAGTCTTTAATATTATACTATCTATTGGCAACATGTTGCTGTGTGAAAATAAGCAGTTGAATGGTAGATGCAGTAGAACAATCTAGCAACAGATGTCGGTCTAAATATAAATAAAACAAATATGATTCGGCACCCTCCCAATTTTTTAAATAGGAAATAAAACCAGAAAGCACAAAGCAGAAATTAAAAGATAGATTTATAAAATAATCCTAATACAATAAGATACAATTGTTTTTTATTTTAAATAACCCGCTCCTAATGTCGACTTCAGCCCGTGTAGTATATTTCCCACACATGTTAATGGTGACAGTTGACTATTGCCAGCAGCGAATTCAGGATAAAAGCTGCATAGCCTTTATTCCGTACTACTACAGAATCAAGCATCCCCAGTCTATCTTAAACAGAGCCTTTTTATGCTTTCCAAATATAGTATTTAATATACAGAATATTTAGAACCGAGTATTAATTAATCAGATAAATATAACCATAGTTACTTTTCCCTTTGTTGTATATGCAGCTATATTTGACACCCATTATCTAACCACCCTCTTCCCTCTAGCCCTTTGACCAATTAGATGATGATACTAAATACTGGGCGGTGCTAGCAACCACTAGAAATCTTCTAGATAGTTCTATCCCCGCCCGACCTAATATCTATCTGGAGGCAACTACATGTGCTGTCTTTAATGTAAAAGAAATTATTTTATTTTTATTATGTTTGTGTGTATATATTTATAAACGGCTTTTTATATATGAATGTGAATGTATTTGCGTTTATAATTATGCCCAACTGTAGTATAATTGCATGTTTAGTGGACAAAGGTAATTGTAAGCGAGTATGCAAGAGATAAAAATAAAGCAAAACACGATTGTGGGGTATATATATAGTTTGTAGTTATATAGGAATTTGTATACATGAACACACATATATATATAAGTGTGTCTATCTATGCGTTTATTTATTGAGAATTATGTTAGAATACTTTTAGTCATAATTAATTCTTGATTGGTAATTACTGTGTCTGAACAAGGATGCTAATTTAATTGATTGACAATTATATCTATGGTAAATAACTAAGGTGTCTACTAGTACTTATACTTTATCTGTCAACATGCAGACTGGTAGACAAATACTTGACAGTCGGGTCATACACTATGCTACATAATAGCAATACACTGGGTTGATTTATATTTAAATAAGTACTGCCAGAGGTCATCTTAATATTTGATTATACGGTTACATTTAAGTCATTTTATGATTAAACAAGGCGAAAAACATTGAGATATGGGTATTTGTTTTATGAGAAGGCCACTTTTTACATCATCTCAATTTTTTAAATTATTACAATTATCACTTTAATTAAGCAATGGTTTTTTTAATTTCTGTTGGCATATTAAACTTTAAGCCACTTAATCCAACATCCCCCATAGTTTGTGGCCGACATGGTGATACACGAATACACGTGGGAAAAGGTAAAGCTACTATTCCTAACTAAATCATCACCATTGATTGGTTTAGATAAACTATCCCTCTACTTCTTCAAACACCACATTTAGCCGGTTACAATTTGAATTAATTAGTTATATATACTTAGTCACTGTCTTTTAACTTTACAAGTACTTCCCTTTCCATTCTATCTCCATTTCTGTTACCCGTGCAATTAAATATGCGGTATTGATTGCCAAGTTATTAAATGGGATACGTTCTATCTGTTGTTTTAATAGCTTGTGGTTTGGCAAAAAAATTTAATGGAGTGGGTGCTTTTATATATATGTAACTAGATAGCGGTTTTCATAAAAGCATATCCACAGTAGTATATGTATAAAGTGTGTCAGCTCTATGTTGTCTAGTATGTCTAGGTCGGTATTATTAAACACAACTTCCACTGAATTAAGCAATTAAAGTAAACATATTATTTGTTATCAATATGTTAATCAAACTACTTTATATGTTTAATCTATTAATTAATTAATATTCAGCTAGCACAAGCAGGGTTTCTGAAGAAGAGGGAAGACGAGGATTATTGGCGAACCTTACTAATAGAAGCATCTATGGCCATGTCATCCAAAACTAGGATTGATCTGGGTGTGCACATATGATTGATTTGTGGTGTAAAATGTAAAATGTTAAAATTAAAGTTATATACATTAGATTCTGCCACTAGGTACTCATGAAGTAGCCATTAATTATTGTATAAATAGTAACATACCACCAGTTACATATGACAACATAAAAATGAATAGAGAGCCTAAAAAGAAACAAAAACAAAGTAAATAAAAGCGGCAATAAATTTAGTTTTACAGAGAGAGAGCTAGATATAGAAAAGTAATCCTTGTCTCTTGAATCATGAACATGTTTTTTCTTTAGTCAAATATTGAGACAGGCTAGTTAGATACAATTTACATATTATAATACACTTTCTTGACCTACATCCATAATTTAATTCCTATAAAATCTAACAGTAAATGCATAGTAAACAAAATAAGCCTGGACGTTGTTATTACCTGTATAATATTCATCTATTTTCTTTTTTTTTTCTGTCCATTTCTCTCTTGGTACTCCTATCATATTCAATATACCCCCCTGTTTTTTTTCTTTATGCATAAACATTTTTTATTTCTGTTTCCATTTGTTACCGCCTTGTTAACTCATATTATGTTTTTATAGACATACCTCTTTAATTTTCATGTTCAACATCCAGTTATCTCTTTGTATATCTCTGCAGTTATCTCCTTCCATATCTACATTTCTTCTAATTATACGTTAATATTTACATATAAATTTTATTTTTTTCCACGTAATGTCCAAGCAATTATAATTAGGTATTTACTTGCTAACAGTCTCGTTCTATCTCTTTTTACCACAAAAATTAAAGGTTTAAAAAATTCTCTTAAACCAGTGCTATTGTGTATTCATCTACACACATATACCTCCCCATCCCACCGCCACTACCATCAACGCAGTATTTCAAACACCTTAACAGTACAACCTTGATACATTAATATATATAACTACATATTTCCCACTCACATTCCTATAATACACAAAGGCACTGTAGTGGATAGGGCAGGCTGGATCCGTCTTGTAAATGTCATCAAGTATAGCATTGTCAAAAGAAGAGACTGGGGCTTGATGCAGACTCTTTATACTAGTGATAGAGAAGTATGCATGAACGTTTTCCGTTTTGAGCATTGAAAATACGGGATTATATAAGAGGACAGTCTATATAAAGTATTACATATGTACCTGTTGTCACTACTTCATAATCATCATTATTATTAATATTATTATTCTCTATATTTTATTTAACTAGATATCAAAATATTTGTATAAACATTTCTGTATGTGCAGTCTATGTTAGTGATAGGTACAAAGGGATGCCTTTATTCAAATGTGTAAACGTCTTCCAATGAAATTAATATATGGGTATAGGTATGGAAAAAACAATGGTAGGTCAATAGAATAGTTTTCTATTTGTATCGGAAAATATGTTAATATCTATATAGGAATGCATTGAGCAATTATCGTACGGGTGGTGTCAAAGCGGCTTTTATTTTTTTAAGTTTAGATACATATTAATTGTAATTTAGTGGCCCAGAATATTTATTATTTAGAGCTTTAGGTGGAATAACTAACAATAGACCCTGGTCTTTCTTACAGGATGCGTTTGCCCTTGTTGGCATCCCTGATGACTATTTCTCATTGGTAAAGGGTACATCTGTATCTATATTGTTTCCATACAAAATTATTAGCCTGTTCATTAATATAAAACATGTGTTATTTACTATAATTTTTATATGGCGGAAGCTATGATAAACATAAATTGACAATATAAAGAGTTAAGGATAATAAGTAAAGAGAATAAGCGATATAAAGAATGACTAAACCATGATGCTAATAGAAGCAAGGTGGGATATTAAGGGAGATCTAATATAATGTACAAACAATTACCACTCCACTATAATCTAGTCCAACACAAGCTATCTATAATATGAACCCTTTAGCTTGTTAGTAATATTTCTAACAACCCTTTATTTCTCTATATTTCTCTTATTAACCATCCCTTTACACTCTCTGTTCACTACCTCTACTCTATTTCCATTACTGGTCCATAGGAGGCAGTGCTTCCAACTGATCGATCAGTAGAAGATCTAAGACGGGTGAAGGATCAGCTACATGAATATGTACTAGGGGAGGAAGGGTTATGGAATCATACAATCCCAGACATACCACGGTATCACTGTCCTGTTCAGGTAAATTGCAGAATACGGCGGGTGGTTAGTGATTTACTTTGCTAATTGGTAGCATTGCATTTGATGCTTTAAAATGGGTTTAATAAATCACATGCTTATATACTATTGTTGTATTCTATCTCCTACTATATTATATAATATTACTATATATATAGCAATACTGGTATACATATACCCATAATTCACATACTTAGTTACTCCTTCTATCTTACCTGTCCCACTTCACCTTACCACTACCATTTCTGTCACCATTTACCTATTCACTCCCTCATTCTCCACGTTTCCTTCTGCCACCCACCCATCCAAATCCAATCGGTAGTTTGTGAATTTTAGCCTGTGTAGTAATAATATCATCTATGTTCAGGGTTGCAGTTGACTATTAAAAACATAGAATTTAATATTAAAAAAGTATGACTTTTATTCAGCATTACTACAAAATCAAAAGTCCCCAATCTGTCTCAGACAGAACCTTTTTATACCTTTTAATTATAGCATTCTATATACATATTGCTTCGGAACTTAACATTGATGAGTTAGATAATTATAATTACAGATACTTTGCCCACGCTGTTTATGTAACTATATATGACACAATATTTATTCCAAACAAAACTGCATATCATGGTGTGAATCAACATATCCTCATAGTACTTATAGCCCCACGGACTTACACATACATAAAAATATATGCACCACACATATATACAAAACATACATACTTTGATACAGATATTTACATATATATACCAAATTTACTGCTAGACGTTTAATCTAGAAGACTCTATTTTGGTACTTAGAACAGAGTCTATGTCTTATATATTGTCATTATAACCTTTATAAATGGAGTGGAATATTAAGCATTATTTATATTTTCACATCCCTTCACATTACGGCCTGAATATATATACCCATGTATGCAAGCAAATTAGTCAATTAGCACCAAATAGTCTACCACAAAAAAATGCCTTATCCACCTTTTAGACCCTTGATTATTAACCTGAAATCTTTCAAAACTACCCAGAAGATTCAGCCCTTCTCTAGGCGACACACGAAAATACCTGAGACTGCCCCTGATAAACATGTAGTACGGCCTACTAATAAATCTATTTATGGTGTCTTTTATTCCCCCGTCACTAAAGACAACACCTTAGCCTTTGACACCCCTTGTCTACCTACTACCAAAACAACATCTAGACACTTTACTACCCCTAGAGGAATCGCCGTTAAATCCAGATCAACGCGTGCTGCTAAGAAATATAAAAAATCTAAAGCAATATGCAATTCTAATATTAATGTCAATTATGATTGTCCTATTAAAAAGGAACCTCGGGTAGAATACTGTGATGAGACAGCCATAACTGGAAAAAATGAAAGGGGCAGTGAAATAGAGACAGGGGATAAAAAGGTGAAAACGGAACATAAAAATAGGCCTCTGACCCGTCTACAAGAACAGATAGATATTCTTGTCCGGATTCAGGCAGATAGCAAAGTTGTGAAAAATAATAATGGTATTATGTGTGACGGCAATGACTTATAAAAGGGTGATATGGGGGATGTATGTCTTTAGCAACCCCCCAACCCCAAAACGTCCTGTCCCGTTATTTTGTTTATATTAATATTTTGTTTTACTTATACGCTCACAGTTTCATACTTTTGCGCTTTTGATATGTGTTGAACCCGAATAATAAGACTGTATCTATCAGACCTTTCCTATATGCTTGCTAGGGCGTGAGGAATGGGGATGGTGGAGAGATGGGGAGGGGTGGTAGCTGCATACACACATTTCAAAACACATATTGACAGATACATACAATCCAAATATGAACAGACCGAGTATAAACAGTCTTTATGGCTTACTGTTGTCAATAAAACTGAACCCCTAAGCCAAGTATTTTAATTATGAGATAGTCATGTTATTCAGGCCATGATAGAGCCAATGATTTAACTAAAAAGAAAGTTAAAAATCACAAAAGGTCTATAGTGAATAAATTCAATACTAGTGAGGTTATGGTTAGCTTGAAGCGTAAGAGGAATATATTTGCAATAAAATAATGGTTTTTCTAAATTAACTTCAATATTACAGGCCTTATAAAAGCCTAGTATATGAATTGCCCACGGCTTAACGGCTTTTCTACAGCATTAACAATATATATATATATATAGGCAGAGCATAAAAAGTAAGCGCATCAATTACCATTGACTGATACAATATAGCCCTTCAATGACCATATAGGTGGCCTCTCATTTTTAATTTATTTTTTATAGTTACAGGGTCATAGTCAGGTTCTCTTGTAATTTTCAAGTATCAAGCATAAAGGCAGAGAAGTAGTAACATATGTAATCTGGAGCTCTTTAATAGTTATTCTATACTTTTAAATATTGTTGAATAATTAAATAGTAATTGTTTGAAGTCCGTCCTTCATAATTTCATGTCTAAAACTCAAATTAAGAAGAGGTGTCATTAACCAGTTTAACAATAAAGCACTCCTACCTGATTGGCTTTACATTCATTGGGATTTTAGGATTGGTCCACCTAATTTCAATATCTATTTGGGCAATCAAATTATAGAAGCAAAGGACTTTAATTGCACATTCAATTAGATTGCCACCAATTATTCATTTCTTTTATCACATAGGTAATTTAAGGTTGTATAAGTGACAATATTCAATTAAAATAGACTCCACTTGGACAGATATGTACTATGTCGTAGCTTTATATATTAAATCTCTGGCCTTTTATCAACCCCAGTTAGACTTTGAGCTATAATTTAAAGCATGAAAGAGTTCTAAAACCGAAAAATGAGGTTAAGGGAAATATTCTCAAAACAAAACTTAGTCAACAATAAAAATAAATTCTAACTACAATAAGATTAGCTCATATAGATCAACTCTAATTTACTAGACTGGCTATGTTTTAGAACGCTATCGTATTTGTGATCGCATTCCATTTGTGTGAATCGCTATTCCTATTCCAGAATAAATGTCTTTTGATTAGACTCGTTTCTTTGAATATTTTACTGAAACCCAATGAGGGTCAAAATATGAAAACATTGTAGCAAACTGCTGCGCGTATAATATGGTTAGACCAATCACGCGAAAAACCACAATTGATTATATAATGCAGTTCTTAGTTCCATCCAACCCGGAATGATTTTATGTAACTAGAGTGCAAGTAGACTGTGACTACATGTTATCATAGCAGGGGAATCATAACAGCAAACATTCTATATACCTTGGCAGCCAATTCAGTAACGTTAGATTTGTTCTATCAGTGCATTAGAGGCAAAAAATACAACCCTGCTATTATAAAAGCCTTACCGTGCTCTCATAAATGCCTATGACCTTGCACTCATATTAACTTACGTACATAAGTTTAGGTTTAGTGTTGCGGTGAGAACTTAAATTTTCTATTTTCTATTATACAATGCAGCTGAAGCATGTACTTGACAAAAAAAGTATTCATGATATCAAATAATATTAGCACACCTCGATTACTTATTCAATCGGGATGGCCACAATGAACTAGAGCTTAAATAGTTCAGAACTTTTGAAATGCTCTACTGTTTTATTTACCTACAAGCTCCAATAAACTTAGGTGATTTAGAGTGTAATAGCAATAATGAGAAACAGTGGAAAAAAATTCCCGTCTCATTCTATCCAGGGGGCCGCACTGTGGTTGTTTATGTACTATATTGATTGCTGGGCAGGACACAACCAACTGAGTATATTGTATAATATAGTTACATATACCACATAGATAAAGTAGCAATATTTATAATTATCTAATAAATCCATGCTGGGTTCTGAAGCAGTCTATATATAAAATGCTATATTTAAAAGGTATAAAAAGTTCTGCTTAACACAGGTTGGGGACTTCTGATTATGTAGTGACATTGAATAAAGGCCATAAGGATTTTAATCTTTTTTTTTTTTTCGCTTTCAATCGTCGGCTGCCAGCCTAAACACGGGCAAGATAATTATTACACAGGTTGCAATTAATAAATATACTCGCATATTTATAGTTATAATTTATTTTTAAACTGATCATATGTGGTGAGCGTGTTTGTCAATTCTGACAACTCATATTGAAAGCCTATACAAATCGTATTTCTAAATTCTTGTCTTACTGGAGTAATATAATGGTTTCTTGCTCGTTTTATACCTTGACTCTTCATTTGTCCTCTACCAACTTTATTTGGTGATATGTCGGGCATGCTAGCCGTCATGCCATCATCCAGAATTGCTAACCTTAGGACAACAATTGTGTTATGCTTCCATTTGCTCTAAAAGTGTTTCCAATCGCCCATTTGAGGTTTTGAAAATGGACTCGAGTCAATGTCGTCTCTAGAAAATTTCTACATATCGGATTTTTCTGTTTTTTTTTTGCATAGTTAATTAAAAATAGTCAGGCGGCAATTGCTATAGGTTTCAATGGCAAACTGAACTGAACTGTAAATTTATCTTATATATTGATTTTATTTTTCCTTAGCAAGGAAAAGTGAAGGAGATATGAAGAGTAACGGAAACCGCTTGCCGTTAAAACCACGTTTATATTTGTACTTAAAATTACATTTGGCCCATCTGAAAGAAACTATATATATACATCCATATATATTTCGTTGTAGTTGCATACAATGACCAACACTACTATAAAATATATACAAACAGCCTCAATTAATTGCTCCATGATCAAAGTTGCAGGATTTTTTGCAGAATGTCGTTAGAGTTGTAGCGCGGTATAAAAAAACATTAAGACCGTATAGAAATTTTATAGAGTTCGTGTAGAAATCATGTAGAAAGTGCGCTTATTTTCAATTGTTTCTGTCCCCTTTATCCTTCCGCAGCTTGCGTTGATCGCGGGTGTCAATTATGGATCAGTTCATCTATGTCAATGGGACCGATCGTAAAAACTACACCTCTAAGAGCCACTAGAATTAAATTATCTTGTCCAAAATGATCTAATGCTATTTTGTCCTAATTGTATTGGCTGTATAGCTAATTATTTCATTTAGTGTGAGTGCTCGTATTCTATATAATTGACCAATACATTTATCTATTCACGAACGTTGCGTTCAGCTAATCATGGACCAATCGTTGCATGATCCGCTTGTTACTAGAACTTCGGATGATCTACGTATTCATCGGAGTCGAATGTCTTGCAAGATTTGTACGGCCCATAGTGTGGGATGTGTTAACTGGGACAGTCGTATATATATTAGACATTCCATTATGCAGGTAGTTGAGGGTGGGGGGAGTTGCTAGCGACACAACTTCGACAGATTTATTCTTGTCAAGCATTTTTAGAAAATTAATTTCACGCACGAAAAGATTAGGTTAGGGTAAGGTGCGATATTTTCTTGAAAAATATGCAGTCGGATTTGTATGTGTTTATGCAATGTATAATATTTAAATGAACATTTTTTGCAACTTATTATTTAAGGGTATATTGACACACATATATAGGCAGCATGTAATGAGGAATATATATGTACGTATGTTACAACTATAGGAGATTATAGAGGCTCGTGGCATCCATATATAAAGTGAATGGTATGAAAAAGTAAGGCATAATATGTTCATACCTGACAATGGACTGGAAGAAAATTCATATATGCCTGTATCAAGATCCGTGGTACGGTCTTACCTGTAATCACGTTTTGACAGTTCATACATAGGCTCATCATAACTCGCTGCTGCCAATGCTTGGTTTTCTTCGCTATTTTTAGTCTTAGTAATACTGCTTATATTAATGTTTAAAATAATAAGGCTAGCCTGTCCGGATTCATTGATGCATCTTTAAAGCTTACCTTTCTTAAAAAGTTTTTAGTGATATAAATACAAAAAATAAACTTGTCCAAAGAAAAATTGCAGACACACGGGCACAACGTTTACGTTGATGGTGGAAGTAGATGGACTTGGATGCAGATATTCTAAAACGCAATTTCATATTGATGTCGCATTTTTTGAATGCCATAGTCAAAAAGATGATTTTCTAGGAAATATGAAATGACTGTTTTCTGGTTTGGACATTCCACACGAATTTCTGAAATAAACTAGTACCATCTTGTATCGAATATAGTTATCAATTTTCCCCAATTTTCTCTAATTAGTGCCTAGCTTATACGGTCTTTTTTATCCAACCAAACCAGCCATCAATCGACCAATCTTCTAGAGATCTTTTTTGTATGGTATTGAGCAGGAGTTAGTAAGCTATATATACACTAACATATGCTACATATACAACATAATATGCACAGATATTAAAACATCCGCAACGTAACCCAGCAGATTATAGGAGGTTTATTGAATTTAAGCACAATAACAGTACTCAATAAAGAGCGAAAAAGATTAAAAAGTTATTATCAACCTGCTATACGTAGTTGTGGGTGTTACTGTATCCAGCCTAAATACATCACACCTCAGGAAAGTATTAAATGAAAGTATTTCAGTCAGCTTTAAATTGCTTCGAGATAGACGGAAATAATTAAGTACAGAATATACTATTGCATATTCACAATTGAGTTATAAAATTTTGTTTATAATGTGTAAACAAGCATATGTCTCTCTATTAGATACTCTTAGGCAGAAATCTAATATAATAGTCGAATAAATATACTTGAAAGATATTTAGACCTCAGCAAAATTTTAGAAAAAGAAAAGTGAAAAGATCTATATAAACTATTGGGAGATGTTTCCAGTCTTTAATCAAATGGTCTTGTAAACAACATTTCCCAGCAACATTGGTAAATAATTGTGGAGAATCTACATGATTAGCAACCCAAGCCTATGACGAAAAGTAAGCATAAATAATTAAAGTGACCTAAGGTTATACTATTATATGGATTTATTTTATATACTTCAAGCCTGACTTGCTAACCTAACGTATCTTTAGCTACAATCTAGAAAAATAAATCCTACTGGTAAGTTAATTACTTTCAGGTTCTTGCAGCATGCAAAATACACGTAGCCGAGAAGGAGTATATATGCGGGGTTTTAAGAGCTTCTTAGATCTAGATTCATCACGTTAAACAGTAATACATTCATGACAATAACAAAATACCATTTTAATGGCATGTAATGTTAATCTTAATGTCGCATGAGCTACTTAATAAACTAGGTACAATATTCGTAGGTAAAAAGATAAAAAACTTTTTAATTGCTATAAAATACAAGCCCACGGGGTATTGGCTTTGTGACGATAAGGTTTATCAATGAGAAAACTTAAAATATAATTATGAAAATTAATTATAACAATCATTAATCAAACTATTAATCTTTAATTCTAGTATTGCATTAGATCTTAACGACCGTACAATAATATCTCTCCATTCAATTCGCTACCCTGATTGTGTTTTCTGGACATAGACATACTAATTGAGTATGTATGTTATGCTATGGTACTGTATGTGCCACAACAATAAAATATAAGATAAACATACTGTCTTTGCCTCAAGTTGTTATCCTGACCGTGACACATGTTGGGTGGTGTAATATAGTGTAAACAAAACCAGAAGCTCCGTCTCAACTGCAAAGTAAATAATTTATACCATTATAAACACGTGATCAGTGAGACTGAATTCGGATCAAAGTGTATACCTCATATAATATAGTATACTGGAATTAATCTCCATCTAAATCATTATTACGTAGGTTTGGTAGGTATCTCTACTATTTGATTAATAGCAGATCATAAATAAATGGAATATGTCATATTCTAAATAAATAAATAAATAAGGTATCATTGTAACGTATTGCACATATTACAACGGTATGTTACATATACACACATAATCTTCTTTTAGCTACCATCAATTATCGTTTATGCCGTAGCTGAGTACAAAGGTGAGAAGTAAAGATTTGTATAATATTGGAATGTAATGACGTTATAAATAACTGACGTCATGTGTGTATCGTCACCATTATTTATTAGCAGGCTTTTGAAATATTTTTTGAAAAACAGGAATTTTAACATTTTTATACCAGTGCCTACAATTATGGCTGCAAATTACGGTACATTCATTAACAATTATAAATCTAATAGAAAAAGTAAAGTTGTCGTTGGGTTAAACCCCAAGCATTGGTTTAGTCTATAGTAACAGTAAACTATAGTAGCAGTAAATACACACTTTACCACGCCATCTCTAAAAAAAAACAAAAAAAAAAAGTATCCAAGCAAATCATACAAATAAGAATGGGACTCATCAGACAACTTTCATTAGTTCTCCTCTGCTGTGTGTTGTACGGGTCCAACCCCGACGAAGCCACCTTCCGCGCCTTCTTAGTTGAACATCTTAAGAAACGTGGAAATAGTTGGCTACACAGGAACCTCCTGGCAGCAGCAACACAACTTGCAACACAACGGCAAAATTTTGTGTTGTTTTCCCTAGTAGTAGATTCGGAGGATCAGACAGTATATCTGGGTGCCCTTTACAGATGGATGGCCGTGCCATTCCGCCCTGTGCTTAACTTCTTGAACAGTATAGAGCGAAAGCCATAAAACATAATTTATGTTATTATACTTAAGGCTGGTTATGAGCTTGGCACAGGGAGCAGTCAATAGAGGTTTCGTTTTCTTATTAAAGCATTTTCTAGCTACTTTTGATAGAAATAGAGGTTTTATAACTTAGAGCGGGCTTATAATTACTATTTCATCTCCGAATATAGCTGTGACAGTGTCTTCGTGGATTTTTTAACCTAGCATACAGGGTTGACTAGAAAAAACAGGCGAGAGAAACTTTTTATTGTGCCGTATTTCTATTACAGGTTGAAGGTGTAGAGAGTGTGGATATGTTCTACGGTCGATAGTTCACTTGTGAAAATAGTCTGACACAAACAGGTTCGATACATGTTTGTATAATTGTTAGTGTGGTTTGTGAGACAGATTGCAAGAAGGAGTATTACAGCCAGATAATAAAGAAGCACAAGACTGTATAAAAGAGAAAGGCAAAAAAAAGGGAGAGGGAGAGGGAGAGAGCATATCTTATCCTTCTCAGTGTAGTGTATCTAGATAGGGCGGACTAGTATGTTTACTTTTGTCGCCTTAATCTACTCGTGATGTATAGTCAATTATATTATCTTTTAGTCCCACTCTAGGGACTCGTCGGAGTCAACCCTAGTCGATCCCTGTATAGGCAACTAATCAGAGATAGGAAGGGATATATATGTAAGGCATAGTATTGGATGAATAATATCCTGATCATTATAAGAGCTAATAAGATCACAGGATAGGGGCCAATCAGATACAGGTCCTGTTTGCTCTCTGTTGTAAATAATCTTGAAAGAGAAATAATGGGACAAGGAGATAATAGTGACCTCATATAGATGGTAGATGATTGCCATAAATGGGCACAATAAAACATGGATAAAGAAAGGGAGTAAGTCTGGAGAGAGGGAGAGGGAAAGGACATGATCCATCCAGTAACTTTCCACCTTAAGAGAACAGAAAGGGAAAATTTCACAAAAAAGAAATCAGACTATCCAATCATAGAAACCCCCTCCTTTATCCACCAATCAGCAATCACCTACCTCCTGATCTCCATCCCTCCCTGCCAGGGCTGCCTGTCTCCGTCGCAGGTGATTTTGCAGTGCACCAATCAGATTAAGCGGTCTGTCATTAGCCTCATTTGGCGTTTCCTAATTAGGCAGAATAAGATTTATTAGCCTTTAGTAGTACAAGATGGTCCAATCACTAAGGATATGGAGGGGAATGGGGGCCAATGGAAGGTGGAATATATATGCAGGCAACTATGCTTAGCTTTCATTTGAGAAGTATGATACTATAAGGGCGCCAAGGGAAAATGCGCTTGGGAGAAGGGACTATACACATGACAAGGCTGGCTCGATATTGGCTGGCATATTTTTATTTCGACATATTTTCTTTTGCTTCTTGAAGTGATGGGTTTGTAGAAATATAATAATTGTATCTAGTTTTATTTTATTTTGGAGCTATTTGATTTGCTGAAATATATATATCCTATCATTTGTTTCAATTGTTAAAGTGATTGTTGTGTTGTAATATATACCATTTTAACACATTTTAATTTATTTTATAAGCCAATTGATTTGCTAATACTTAAAACACTACCTATTTCTACTTCTATCTAACATAGCGAGTAGCATCTACTCCCTCCCATCAGGCCATAAATACTACTATTACACACCAGAGAGTCCTTTATCATAAGGTGGGAATTGTATGTTGTGTACCCTACACAGGCCTACCTTACAAGTTCTTTGGGCAGCACTCTTCAACGACACCTTCCCTACCCCACCAGCATTGCGTATGGCATCTAATAGATTAGATCGACCTGCATGTAGAGCTATATACGTATATATATATGATTGTATGATTAGGTTAGATAACTCTACAGCTGTGCACTTAGGGAGGGGTAGACCCTAGCCAATGGAGGAGGTATGTATGAACAAAGGGCTATAGTTAAGCCACGGAATAGCAGGGGTTGTAGTAAGGGAGCATGTTAGAGCTACTCAAATGACAGGACTACTATATGGTTAAGATAGCGTTAGTTGTAGGACTAAGTGAAGAAGGTTCACAGTAGAGAACTGATATAAAGATATACCATACCACACACAGGGCTATATCCATGCAACACAATACAGCACAGCATATATGAAAAGGAAAAAGAATAGTTAGAAAGAGAAGGAGGGAAAAAGAAAATACATAAAGGTAGAGGGAGTGGGAGAGGTTAATCACCGGCTGGCAGTGGTAGTGGCATTACTGATTGGATAGGGGACAGATGTACTGATGGGTTTGGTATAGCAGGAGGTGATTGGGTCACAGTAGAGTGAGAGGGTGGAGGGGATTGGGTCACACTAGAGTGGGAGGGTGGATGTGATTGAGGCAGAAGCGGGGGTGGTGGAGGCGGGGGAATTGGAGAGGTGCTTATTGGCCGAGAGGATGCTGATGACGTAGAAGGAGTGATACTATCATGCATCTATTAGGGAAAAGGTCAGCCAATGAAAGCATTTTTTAGTTTTTAGTTCATGAATTGCATATACATATAAAACTATGACTAATAAAAAGTGATAAAGTAAATGACAACAGAACAATCTACAAGGAATGTGCTAGTCTGATTAGCAGGAAATACAAGAAGGTAGATATGTATATAGATGGTCGGTTGGGGGGTGTGTAGAGTTAGACATGTAGGTATAGTAAGTACACCTGGCTATGAATGCTTATACATCTCTCTCTCTCTCTCTCTCTCTCTCTCTATCCACCTACCTATTTATCCACCCATCTATCTACTCATCTACATACCTACATATTTATCTAACTATCTATTTACCTACCTACATTTCTATCTATCTATCTAACTATCTACATACTTTTCTTTCTTTCCATCCAGCTACTTATCTACCTATCTATCTATCTATCTACCCATTTACTTATTATCTATCTCTCTGCCTAGGATGTTAGGAAAGAGAGACCCACTATAGCAATACTAGGCTGATCAATCTCTGTAGAGGCAGACCAATGAAAGTCGACAATTCCAGGTAGA
Source organism: Ichthyophonus hoferi (assembly GCA_002751075.1). Classification (NCBI taxonomy): domain Eukaryota; class Ichthyosporea; order Ichthyophonida; family Ichthyophonidae; genus Ichthyophonus; species Ichthyophonus hoferi. The sequence continues at coordinate 139,801 of NAOQ01000011.1, forward strand.
TTAGGAAGGGTATCGGGCACCTAAACAATGTGTTTGGTTAGCTATGGACCAACCAGGTTGTAGTAAAACAATCAAAGATATCAGAAATAAAAATAAAACCAGATTACCATGATAATTAGCCGCTTAAATAAAATCTCAAACAATCGATATATAAAGTGCCTAACAGCCAACTATCAGAAATTAAAAACATTCTGTTGGATGCGAACGCACCCACATATGATTCCGCGGGTATATACAATGAATTATTACCAAAAATAAAATATGACGTAGGCTCTTTTAGAATATCTACACATGTATATATTCCTTTTAACCAATCAGAAGTCAAGGCCCATCTCACTTACCCCCCAACCACCAATCACCTTGCATCTTATTATGACACACTTTTCCATTTTATCCAATTATAATATTCATACACACCTGCAATGAAGGTACAGCGTCCATGATTGGCTGGTAAGAGAATTCACTGAGGCTCGGACCAGCTGATTGGATCCTGTGAAAGAGAACTTTTAAACAAGATCTACTGACTAGATAACAAATTATAATTTAGTAGCTGAGTAGTTAAAGGTCATGTGACTATATTAGAAGTGAAAGGTATGCTAATAATCCTGACTGTCTACCTATAGTCTTCCCTCGGCCCTTCTTCACATTAGGTCTCTCGGAGCCTTTCCACCTACAGACTAGTGATTATATAATAGAAGACTCATCCACACCATAATAATTGCGAGAGGTGTGGAAAGACAGAAAGTATGTGTGTACATGTCTTAAATTCAATGGGAAAAAATTAGTGGTGAAGCAGGGATCTATCAGGTTTACGCTTTAAAATTCAATATTTCCATTAATGTACAGTACAGATGACTGATCTTAGGTTCTACATGATTACAAAGCCAATTAAATGCAACATTTACAGTTTATATGTACAGTGTTAACTCTTGGTTTAGAGGTATAAGACTAGATGTTATATTGGTATTGAGAATATACTTCTTTGATAGAGAGTATACATAAAAACATTCATACATACATATACCTATACACTCACACATATAGTAAGTATGCATGCAGCTATTCGTTTTCGTTTTATCTAGTTACCTTAATAGGTTATCTTTCTATTTAATCAGTCTTATAAGACAGGTCAGGAAAAGTGAACAATAGTATAGTCATACCTATTTGTGATTTGAGGTAAAGATGCGTCCTTGTTATTAGATGGTACAGGCTTCTGATGATTGGGCTTACTGACCTTCCTACTTTCGGTATCTCGCAATAGACAGCCCTGTGAGGTCATATACAAGGACATATAGGAGTATGGGACAATATAATGCAATGCAATATAATACAATATAATACAAGGCAATATAATATAATATAATACAATTACAATACAACAATACAATACAATATAATATAATATAATACAGTGCAATACAATACAATACAACACAATATAATGTAATACAATATAATATAAATAGGAAAGGATGAATAACAGGAGAGGAAGGAGGGGGTGGGTAGGCATAGAGAGATACATAAGATAGAGAGAGAGAGAGATAGATATGTGTGTGTCAGAGTAGGATATAAGACACAAAGAAAGAGCAAGAGCCACAAAATACACATAATATTCAACCAATAACAACATTGTTCTAATTATCATTCTTAGCCTCTTATTAGTAGAGGGAATACGCAGAGAGCTCACAATCAATTACATACTAGGAGAATAATATGATGGTGATGACATCATGATACACGACGTCATAATAACGTAATGGAAAGGGAAAGAACCATACAAGTGCAGAGCATCGTAATGACTCTTCAAATCTTTCTCTTATGGCACAGATTCACCTCTGTTAAACTATTCATAATATAGATATTCATATTATATATATATATGTATAAAAGCTATATGGTGATATATGCATACATACATACATACATACATACATACATACATACATACATACATAAATACATACACGCACACACACATATATATGCATTTAGGTCATCGTAATGATCTAACATGCACACATAATAGTATAAAGACATGTTCCTTCTAATCTAGGGGTACAGTAAAAGCAAACAAAAACAATAGACAAATATTAAAAAAATGTGGTATATAGAAGGCTTAGAAGGGCTGGCCATGAGCCAGGACTCCAATGCCTACCTTGTATATTTGATCATTGGTATTATACAGGAGGAGATTAGTGACACAGGATAAGTGGGATGGGAGCTGACTAGAACACTGTGAACGGTATGTAGGATGGTATGTATGATAGTATATAGAATGGTATGTATGATAGTATATAGGATGGTATGTATGATAATATATAAGATAGCATGTATCATAGTATATAGGATGGTATGTATGATAGTATATAGGATGATATGTATAGTGAAGTGTATAACGGTATGTATGGTATGTGTATAGCGGTATGTATTGTATGTGTATAACGGTATGTATGGTGGTATGTAGGATGGTACGTATGATGATATTAGTAATAGTACAAATAATAGTGCGTATATAACGGCCTAGAACCAAAAAGTAATATAAGAAATGCTCTCAAAAATTCCTCTACACTAACAAAAGTAATACAATCCTATAGATATACATAAGTAAGCCTAAAAGTAAAGCAACATATGCACTATTTTGTTCTGGTTAGTCGGTTGCCACCAATACACCATACACCACCCTATATACCCCACTAGTAATTCCTTGTTTGTGTCCCATAGAAACATATAACTGTTTCATTAAAGCTTTGAAAAACATTCCCTTATATCTTATATAATGTCAGGCTCGTCACCAGAGTTTGAAGTAAAACCAATTATAGTCTCTGTTACCACTAGCTATATATCTTTATTCTATTTCAAATATATATATCTAAAATTATATTTATTATACTAAACCTCACTTCCTAAGCTAGTGTATCAATAGTATAGGATGTGATTGTACTAATGTCATTATGTATTTTTATCGTACCAATCCAAAGGTCCGTTTACACAAGGTCACCTACACAAATACATGAACTATAGGTCAAATTACCCCTACCTACTGTGGCTTATAGTTATAACTTTTAAAATTCTCTCCATTCAATCCTTTTATGCAATAAAGTTTTGCTACAAAACACTATCTTTATTATTGGTGAATATTCATTATAGAATCCTTTCTAGTCACTGCACTGGTCGGGCTATGTTAATGGACGGACCAATAGGAACGTTTTCACAGTGGGTATAAGGCACTTGTATATCCCTTTAATATAAACCTGGATGGCTTTATTATTGTAATGCACTAACTGTACACCTGTAAACATAAGTGTGACGTGTACGTATAAATAAAGCTATATTCCAATCACCAGTACATAACACGCCCACCTAACCCAGGCCACGCACTGCTAGTACTTACCTGCATGGTCTCTCTAGAGATAGACTGGGCGGGTGGGAGGAAACTAGGACCCCGTGAAAGCAAGCCCGGTTGCTGTTGGATAGATTCATGGCTGGGTCCTACCTAGGGAATGGGTAGGGTAGAGGCACCACATGGGTCAGTCGTATATAGTAGTATAGGGTATACTATGGTATTAGATAGTAGGATATGGTAGGATATGGTATAGTATAGTATTATATAGTAGGATATGGTAGAATATGATATACTATAGTACTATAAGGTAGGATATGATATACGTTAGTATTATATATTAGGATATAGTAGAATATGGTATACTATACTATTATATAATAGGATATGGTAGGATATAATATAATACAATATAATAGAATAGAATGGAACGTAGTCTAATGCAATAAAATAGACTACAATATAATGTAATTTAATACAGCATAATATCATACTATATAATACAATATAATATAATATAATATCACATAGAATTTAATAAAGGTCCAGATATAGTCGAAAAATAAAATAATATACCACTGGTTCATTTACGGATCCCCTCTCCCGAAAATACATATAACTCATCAATTACGTATGCGCCTATTATTCCATCTACTAGAGCCAATATACGCTATACCAATGTTGCATCATAAAATAATTATTACGCCAGGAATACAAAAATCATTCGCTTAATAACATACGAGTGGCTTTCTATAAATAAAAACCAATCATAACTTAAAGAATCAGGCATTCCAGAAAAGATTTCACACGACACAAACTGTTGTATTTGTAACAATAAAAAAGAAATGATTTCCTACCAATGGGACACGAGGTACGGGAGGAGGATCGGTTGGATGATGATATTTGCCATTTAGATCGGAAAAGACACTGACATATGATTGGATAATCGTAGGAGGGGGATACTGAGAGCTGTGAGCATAGTTTGTGATTATAGATATATGTAAACGTAAATATAAAAATATATATAACCATTAGCAGGTTCATAGCAGGCTGCTCTTGCATTGTTACCTAGATATATATATATATATATATATATGACCTTCCAGAATAATTGGTATTACCAGTGCCTAGTATCCATCGTATAGTTCGATAACAGATCCTATTGTTTCACATTGGGTGAAATTAATAAGGTAATAAGTATAGGGATAAATTTTCATGCCATAGTATAATATAGTGTATAATAATATACCATAATATACCACAATATACTATAATACACCACAGTATCGCATAATATACCATAATATACTATAGCGTACTATAATATACTCTAATATACCATAATAAACTATAACGTACTATAATATAATATACTATACATAATATACTATATTATACCATAATAAATTATAACGTACTATAATATATTATACTATACATAATATACTCTAATATATCATAATATACTATATTATACCATAATGAACTATAACGTACTGTAACATACTATACTATACATAATATACTATAGCATTCCATACCATAAGGGATAACATATAGATGTTAGATAGTCGATGAGGGGAATAAGAATATTATGGCAGAGAAGATAGGTAGGAAGTAAAATCCATTATCGAATAAAAGCATTTATATAGCCAGATATATTATACAAACACTGTGGTCAAATCACAAGAGAAGGATGTAAAATAGGAGAGGTAACAGATGAGCAAATGGACACCGTTGGATGCAGGCCATTTTCAAAATAGCCATGGCCATATATAAACTGGGCATTATCCTCCTACGTACCATGATCTTAAACAGGCCGCCTTGTTGCTACCCTTTACCTTGGCAATCCTAATCTGATTGGAGAGCAATATATGGTGAAAACTAGTCTTTATTCACACATGGATATAATTAGATATAGATATAAATGTGATGATGGCTTTACCACGTGTAAGTAGGACATGGCGCATACATGAGAAGGGTAAAGCTATGTTGCGAGAGAGGGTATTATAGGTTACCATAATCCATAAGGGATACATGTTAACAACAAATCGTTAATCTATCTCCATTCATGTAGAATAACAAACCAATCACATCAACCCGCACCAAGATGGGGGACTGTTAAGGGAAAATAGATCAATGAAAGTCAAGAAAGAGAGAAAAGTGGGGAAGAGGGCACCTTACCTGAGCCAATGCTATTCGCTCATTAATTTTAACTAGGCGTTGCTTGCTGTCAGTAATCTGGTGTATAGGATTGTCCACCAATGGTAAGATGTATTATCATCGTGATGCAGATCGTTAGCCAATGAAATGGCTCTAATTATAATTATTGGATCAAAAGGCATCAATACATCAAGCTCCATCCCTTGTATCCATATCTTGATGATGTTCTGCCAATAGGTTTCTTTCTCACAATATAAATACATACGCACACACACATATATACCTGCATAGATATATACATATCCACCTACCTATATACGCACACATTCACATGTCCTCACACATCCTCATATAATAAATATAATACCAATATTTACAAAGAACAACGACTATAAACGCACAGGACCTATTAGCATACATAGCACTTTCATCTATCCACCATATCACCATAAGGTCAGCCACACGTATACGCACACACATATGCATATATATTGCATCCCACACATACCATCCTTCCCTGTATACACAAGCCCCTCGCACCGACACACACCTACCTTGGTATTAATCCTATCAAATACATCAGTGGCCACACTTTCTAAGTTCTCCAAGCTACTAAGAATGGCCACTAGTGCCTCAGTGGCCTGAAGATCTTGATGGGGCACTAAAGGGGGTGGGTGATTGGCGGGTTGAACGGTTAAAAACAAACCCCATGCAATGGTTGGTTTACAGTCACATTACTATATCTCGGGGCAGTGACAAACCTGTTAGACATTCCCTCTCTACCAAACCCACTTACATCATAATTGCCTTCTTTTATAAATATATGTATTTATACGCACTACAAACCACCATATATCAGCTAAAAACATGCAAATATATAAAAGAGCAATTACAAAACATATACATAGTACATACACAAAAACACACTTATTACACCTATATTCACACTCCATCTCTCACTTTCTGTTCCATCAACGTTATACCACATGCAATTATTTAACTTTAATTCCCTTTTGTCTATATCTTTAACAACACAACCTCCCTTCCCCTTCACAAATAATCTCTTGACAATAACATGACATCGCTGACCTTACACACACACTTTTCAATCTATATTTCTATTTTTTTTTAAGTATTACTTGCTTAATCGAAAAACTTAAAACTCTAAAAACCACAAATATTTCATCACAACAACACACACATATACACATATACACACATACATAATATATATATCCTCGGCAACCAATATAGAAAGATTCCAGGTGGGAATACTCCCTAGCTAAAGAGTTGAGCTACTTGGCAGCACTTTACAAAGATAAGAATGTAATAGCAGTGTACAGTGTGCAGTAAAATAGAGTTGGAAAATTATGTTAACAGATAAAGTAACAACGCCGTGGTGGTTTGTAGTAGGACTCACCTGGTATCGAGTAGGCTTCAGCTGGAATAGACATGTTTCTGAAAGATAAGTGAATAGTGTTGCCCTGTAAAAATATTTACATATATATGTCTTATACAAAAAATACTAAATATCTAAATATCAACACTACAAAATATGTTCCCAGTCCTAAGCCATTTTATAACCTCTATATAATCACTTTTAGTATACTACAATATATTGTATAGTATACTGTAGTATTAATTTAATTAGATATCATCGCACCTTGATAATATTAATCAATAAAATAATTTTTATAAACTGCAATCTCAAGTTGGCTCAGTCTCTAACCAATATATTTGGACTTAAAAGTTATTTGTAAATAACTATTGGTCAACAATTAACGGTTAATTATTAAATTATTAATTAACACTAATATAGCCAATACGGAAGCACGCCAAAAATTTCAGCGATGAAGTTACGTTCGATCTGCAATCTATATAAATCGTGGTGTAAAAAAGAGCCGAATCTCGGCAATAAAACTACCATTAGGCATGCTCTTATGATTCACTCTTAGTCGCAATCTATAATTAATTGTGTAGAAGGTAAAGCTTCCATTCCAATAATTACGTTTCCCTCGACCTTAATACTATTAATAATAATAAACATAACTGCTTCCAGTTAGCAAACGTTAAATTTTCTCAGAAATTAATAACTTCATTTTTATGTCTACAGGCGGCCGTACTTATATCAAGTACGACGGTTATCACGAAGAGATAAGCAAGGGCCTACTTAGTTTTTAAATTTAGAAGAAAGTTTGTTTTTGGATCGTAAAGATATCCACACATTTTTTTTAAAAAGTCCTGACTGATCAATTGAATACTTAGTTTTTGTTTTTTACACATTAATTGTAAATAAGAAAATGACTCGTTGTCTTATCAACAATTTTCCTGGTGTGATTCTAGTCTTCTTCAATATACTGGATTTTTTATACTTGTTAAGCCTTTAATGGGCACGATCTTGCTCTAAACTACCCTCATGCGAATTTAATTGGCAGAAACTAAATACTGAGAGTTGGACCGGTAAGACTTTAGGGTTCGACAATTTTTTTTAATGGGTACTTACTATTAAATTTAGATGGTTATGGATCACAAGTCTAGTTTTAGCTATGCCTTAATTGCTCCATTATTATTCACCAATAGCTGAATCCACAAAGTTACCAAAATTCGGATCGCAATTCACATGCCTTGAGGTTTGGCATCTGATCTAATAGATAACGAGTCCAGAACGAGTCAACTACATACATGCATGTTAGGCCTGTAATTTGTTTTTTACGAGAGCAGCGCCAACATACATAGCTAGCCCACCCCATCCCATAAAATTATTTTGTAAACATATGAAAAATAATAAGATGTGCATGTGTATTTCCTTTAGTTATTAAACTGACCATAGAATGTATTTTTTAGGCGAAGTGGGGTGCTTGACACTGCACACGTGTTTAGGAACGGTATTGAATCAATGATGGAGGTTAGAAAGAGATTTTAAAGTAACTTTTAAAAAAAATTACATTACAGGTTCTACATTAATTGAAGAGCAATAATAAAGAGATTTATATAAGAGTTACAGTTATTGAACATAAACAAATACCCGACTGGCAAGACATGCCATACTAATAGAAAATACATCTAGACAATACAAAAACATACATAGAAATTATTGTACAATGGAAATATTACTAAGACCTTTTATGTACATAAATTTTCAAAATTTGTTCATCTGTCTATGAATGCACTTGAGCATGACATGTTTATAATGTTTATATGTAATTATACTTTTACATTGCGTATATTCGTGTTTATACTTACGTGTCTTTACGAAGATGTATGTACGTAAGTGCATAACTATAATCACATATATAAATTTACATATGTATATATACATAGTTAGTATTTGTTTATACATGTATCCAAGTTAAAATTGTTAAATGGCAAAAGTTTGAGCTTATAATTCTCTGTCGCTTTTGCATCCTCTTTATCTTTATCTAAATACTTTAATTTATATGTACATACTACATAATCCTATGCCCAATTACCAATACCTATCTTATCTGACCAATGAAAAGATATGAATCTCGGGAAAAAATAGGCGCGAGAATTTTCAGATAAATGGATTCAGTTCTCAAATATTTCCGCCAAGCAATAAACTGCTTGCTAGATTTTATGCAATAACAAATAAAATATTACTGGCTTCAATAGAGCTTAAAAATGTAAGCAAGCTGTTGTTATTGGCTGTCTAACGTTGGTGGAAAAAAGTGATTTGACTCTTTCTTCGACGCAGTAGGTAGTGTTCGTATGAGACATTGTTTATTTTAACATTGGCAGAAAGTATTATTGTAAATATTTTTTTGTCGTATGTTATTTTATGCTTTTATATATTTTATACCAACATTACGTTTCTTTTGTATCTCTGCTTCTTTTTTTTGATCAGGTTACGTTTGTAACCTGGTGTAGTTTGCTGCTTCTTGTTTGAAATGTCGGAACGACAAATTTGCGCGAAATGTCTAAAATATATATCCGCCTTTGACGCCAAACAGGTCCTTAATGATAAGGTAAGTAGGACCTATTCATCTTTGTTTTACATATTTATGCGGTAGGTCTTGGCTCTAAAGTCGCAAGACTGCAAGTTTTTCTTTTTGCTTGACGTATCTAAGAGCACCAGGTTTTGGAGAATGTTCCATATACAGATCTCTATATGTGCAGCGGAATGTGCATGTTTTTATGCCAGCTGTATATATTTCTACTATTTTTCTTACCCCCCTAAACCTCTTCCTTTATTGCCACATTAGGTATATCATCACAGCTGCTATGTATGTGCTGTCTGTAAAAATTCACCGGGCGATTATTTTCTTTACCCGTTTGATGGCGAAGTCTACTGCGCCCAACATTTCCATCAAAAGCGAAGACTGGCAGATATTGGGCCTGATGAATACATAATACGACGGGCAATTTCGCAGCCATTACAGGACACACGTGACTACAAACAACAAAGGAACTACGGAGAGACAACAATTGTCAATAATGATGCGGCTGTGAACAAAGCTCTTGTGACTAAGGGCATGGTACCGACAGAAGAGATTGACAAGCGTCCTCGTAGCCCACAGTTATCCCCTACCTCTTCTTCGCTCATGCAGGGCGATGCCAATATTACCAGTAGACCCACAGGGCCAAACAAGCAACATGATAAAGTAAACAGTACGAAAAAACATATAGGTGGGATAGAAACCAAAAGAAAGGACAGTCCAGTGACGTTCATACATCAAAAGAAAGCAATTTGTGCAAAATGTTTAAAACCAGTATCGTTCTTTGAAAAAAAAACTTCGGGGGATAAGGTAAAAGGGCCACTGTTTACATTGATTCATTGTATTGAAAAATAATTGTACTCTTTAGTTTTTTATGATTACATACTCTATCTTGAAAAAAAGAAACAACTATATAGCACATATATGTATGTATAAAGCTGGGACAATGAGTATGTCTATAGGTACACTAGTTTTTACACATCCTCATGTATACTCAATGGTGCCGATACCTACTCTATGAAGACACTTACTATGCCCTTACCTCCTATCACCCCAGGTCTATCATAACAACTGCTTTGTCTGCGTGGTTTGTAACCGTCCCCCAGGGTTGTATTATTTATACAATGTAAACGGAGAGCTCCACTGCACCCAACATCTACATCAAAAGCGAAAGCATGTAACAACCGAGTTAAAATCACATCTCTTTCAAAATGAAAGTGGAACAAAAAGTAGTGGGGGTACTCTTAATAGGGTAAATACTAGTACAGTCCATACTATTAGGAGGACGATAAGCACAAGCATAATACCAAGTACTACACGGGAAACTAATCCAATAGTATATCCAGAGTTCATGACTCTAAGAGAGAGGATGAAGAGCCTACAGGAGATGAGTAACAAAGCGCCATGGATTCATCGTTCAGAGAAACTGGATGTACCAGGCCCATCCCCCACGGTCAGTAGAAAAAACTATGCCACTGTAAAAAACTATCCCACTTTAAAAAACTATGACACTGTCAAAAACTATGCCACTGTTAGGGGTAGAGTGGAAAAAAAAGAAGAAAAACTTTCAATCCCTGTTTTTCCTATAAGTCCACAGCCAATATCATCAACTTCTGTTCCAGTTCCCGTTTCTACAATAAGCCCACCGCCAGTATTATTAACTTCGGTTTCAGTTCCCGTTTCTACAGTAAGTCCACAGCCAATATCACCAACTTCTCCTTCTGTCTCGGTTTCTCCCACAAGTTTACAGCCAATATCACCAACTTCTCTTTCAGTTTCCGTTTCTACAATCAGTCCACAACCAGTATTACCAACTTCTCCCGCTGTACTATTATCTGGTGGTGCAATCGCCCGACCCGATAAGCCCGATGGGTCAAGGATTTCATTGGTCCAATCGGATATTGAATCCACCGTTGCAGAGAAGAAAGAGGTTTCTATGACCGACAGAGAAGTAAATGAGAGTGATATAAAAACCTTATCATTAGTGCAGAAAATGCGACTAGAGGCAGAGGAAAGAGACAAAGAGGCAAGGAATGATATGGGGATACAGAAAGGGAAGGTCGAGGCCATCGCCACTCTGACTTCTCATTGGACCCCAGAAATAAGGTGAGATTACTGTAATAGCGCGGTTGTCATAGAAAAGCCACTATATTGAGGGTAGAGCGTGGTATTTTTGTACGATATTACATAAATATAGGTGAAGTGTGAGATCATTTCTGTGTATTAGATGCAACACTCTGACAAATAAGGAATGTTGGTCATAGATTGCATAGTGTTTGTTTTTCTCAAACCATATATTCTCTGTATTTTTTCTTTCTTATTTTTTTAGTCAATTAACACGGTTGTTAGGGTTTATTTTGTGTACATGCCATCTAATTTACTGAAGGAATGACATCACAGGGGGAGTAAAATGGCTCATCAGGATGAAAATAACATACTAAGCAATGGAAAGAACTCACCGGGTAGACCCTGCTTTGCCTGCCACCTACCTATCCAGGTGACAATGGTAGGGTACCTATATCCAACCCCCAGGCTTTAATCCTACCATGCACATATACATATACCTTGTGGCATGTTATATGAAAGCATGTTTATATCAACGCTCTAACTTACTCATTTTATACCACATCCGTTATTATTTTATTTCATATCTAAAAATATTTACCTAATTTTGTCAATAGAAATATATCAATACTTCAATTTTGAAAGGTGCAGTTGAGGAACTGGAACTGAATAGAATTGTCTATATATTCAGAGTAAGGTACAGAAAGGTGTATATATGTGAATAGACATATAATTGAATAGCGAATGGTTGGTGATAACATGTGATAGTATGCGGTAGGGCCAGAATATGTCATATACACATACCATCATTTATAAACCCTTCCCACCCCATCTTCCCTCTATTACTATACACCATATACATGCATACATACGCACACCTTTACCCAACAGATACAATATGCGCACAGTGTGGACAATAACCTGTTCCATCGACAGTGTGCAAGGTGTGCTAAGTGTCAGATCAATCTTATTCAAAGTCCTGATGCACGCATCGTCAAGAAGTCCCTTCTCTGTGCTGTCCATGCCTATAAAGCTAAACATACCCGCAGATACAGCGTGGCAAATGAACCTGTCTCTGTAGGTGCGAGGAGGAGAGTGTCAACCCCCAATCATGTGGATATAAATGCAATCGATACACAGGAGGACTTACTAATGGGGGATAGTAGCCAATCACAGCCCCAGTTAGCCTCACCGCCTTCAACCATTCTAGACTCACCCACAGTGAAATCTACGGTGCCTATTAATCCATTCCATACTCAAGTTATACCTAGGGTAGAGTCAGCCCCAATTGAATTAACCTCACTCTCATCAGCCCAGTCAAAGACATCTATTGATACTACTGCTACCTCTCCCACCCTACCTCGGTCTATGTCCCCATCTATAGAGAGGCCACAGTTGGATGAACCTAAAAATATATCCACTTCACCACCATCACAGATAGTCAAGGTCCACACCAAGTTAAATAGTATGGTACCACTGCAGACATCGACAATAAAGAACTCACATAGATTAGAGAATGTTCAAGAAATACCTGCAGAGTTAGAGACAGACCGGAAAGAGGATGGGTTGGGAGCGAGTGTAGAGAGAGATATAGATAGGGAGCTAGATCTGGTCATAGCACAGGTAGATAGAATGTTAAAAGATGGTAACGAGGCAATGGCTTTTATAGTTGGTCCTGATCCTATGCCCTCTGCCAACAGCGTAAACCAAGGACTAAAGGCAAGCATAGACCACTCCACCCTGCCATTCTCTACCTATATATTCTATTTTCCGCCTTTCTATTTTCTATTCCCCTTCCCTATTTGACCTAGCTCTTTTTTCTTTATTCTCTTACACTTCCTTCTTTATTTTAATAATCATTTTTTATTTTAGTTCTTCTACCTCCTTATCCTTCATGACAGCGCCCTTAGATCTGTGCCCAAAGCACAATAGTCTAATCATCACCTCCACTGTTATCCTACTCTACTACCACCCCACCCCACTACAATATATACCCCCTGTATCTATAGCCATGTAAAGTTACCCGTGACCCTCCTATCCACCTTAAGGAGAACATATCGAAACCTATAGGCCTATCCCTTCCTTCTTCCATTACTAGACCCCTCTCACCTGTTAAGAACTCGCCATTCCACGACCTGAGTATGTACCGATCTAAGTCTGCTGGCGCCACCTTGGGCAACATGGAGATTAGTGGTATGATGGAAAAGGAAATGGGAAAGATTGTGAAAATAGATAGTTTGGAGGGAGAGGAAGAGGACGATACTGAGATGTTCCCTGGCTTAGAGGAGGTTGTAGGTAAGTGTGAACATGTAGTGTAGGAATATTTAGCTGCACCCAGTCCTCCTTTGTCGATCTTCTTTGATTTAGTTCTCAATGAATGTCATTTGATTAGCTTGAAAAATTCATCTTTTCTGGTTGTATTAGACCACTCACTATCTGTCCCCTTCCCTTCCCTTTTAATAGTGTCCAGCTACCTGTGTAAATATAATTTCATTGCATCTGATATTTTGTATTGTTAAATTTCCAGCGCACTGGCATGTAATACTTGAAACTACTAAACAGTAGCTTCATAACCAACCAATAAGAAACATACGGTTAGTATGAAGCAGACCAATTGGAGTATAAAACATGCAAACAACCAATAGTTAGACGGGTCGTAAAACGTTTCAGTCGTAGATCCAGCCTATTTATTGGATGTAAAGATGTCAAAAGTAACCAATCAATGAACAAATCACAGAGCACACACGTGGTATGAGTGAAGAGGAACATTGCCGTATGGTCATGAAGGAACTGATAACTACCGAGACCAGTTACACCAAGGATTTAGAGGATATCTATAATGTAGGTGTAAGAGTTGGTGGTTGGCTGTGTACCTAGATGTTTAGATACAAATAGTAGAAATAGTAAATGTGCGTATACATACATGGGTGAGTATGCTTGGATATATGAGAATATATATATGGGTGAGTATGCATGCGAGTGGGTGTTTCTATCCCTTTCATCGTGAATTTTTGTTTATGTTATCTTAAAATGTATTATAATATATTATATCATATTATATTATATCATACTATACTATACTATACTATACTATACTATATTATACTAGACTATACTCTATTTCATTCCATTATGGCATAGACATACTAAACAACATTATAACACATTAATAATTCTATTCACATACAATCATTATGCCCTGTACTTTCTACATAATATCATTACATACACTTCACTCATATAGGGGTACCAAGTGAAAATGAGCATAATGTTGGGGATGGCACTGGATGAGCTAGACATATTGTTTGGTAATATCAAGGATTTAGCTATATTCCATAGGTAGGATAACCCTTTATATACTAATAGATATGGGTACATAATTGTGGTTCTTGCTATATAGGCTACGATATATATGAAGATAAGGTTACTGTTAATGTAGTATATATGTGTATTTTTATAAGTATATATATATGTGTATTTTTATAAGTATATACATATGTATAATTGTTATATATCTACTGCGTTATTATGCATATAAATAATTCTAGTGATAATATTCCATTCATCCCATTGGGGCTGGAGAGAATATTCTCTTAAGGTATCCAATGGACAAATTTTAAGACCTTTTATTGATGTCCTTTACCAATAGTTATTCATAGATATGTATAATAGATGGCAAATCGGATAAGTAATTGGATGTTTTAATTATAACAGGGCCTTCTTGGTTGACTTGGAAAAACTTGGCATGACTAAACAGACGCTAGGATCCCTTTTTGTACAATGTGTAAGTATTAAATGTATGTGGAAGAAAGCAATATAATATATGGGAATGCTTATAACATAACTACTCGATGTCCATCATATTGACGTCATTATGACCCTGTGGCATGCCTATCTGTGTGGACTTGTGGTCAAAATATATCTTTTATATATATATTCTTGCTCATAATAATATTATTATTACTATTACTATTACTATTACTATTATTACTATTATTCTTACGATTTACACCTCATCCACCCCTTGCTATATCTATAAATACAGGAATCAGCATTTTGTACCCTATATATAGCCTACTGTAATAATAGTAGTAGACAGGAGGCCTTCTTAAGGACGAGAAGTCGCCAGAAATCCTTTCAAGACATTTTAAAGGTATTTTAATAAGCCAATGGGTTGGCTTTATATAGGATACCTGGATAAAAACAATTGGACAAATAGGCGGTTACCTAATGGTTAGAGAATAGCATGGCTATGATGTCATAGGTTATATAGTATATGTTATACTATGCAAGATATATGATATATTTTATATTTTATATTTTATATTTTATTTGACATCATATTGTTTTCATGTTATCTAAGGCAGATTTTATTTTAAGTGCTACACAGGTACCATAACCCTATCTCCTTATATCCAATCACATGTTTACTATGTATTATTGTCTTTCCATATCGGCTCACTGTTTACCAATTAAAGTTTTGGAACTTTCTCTTTGTTGGGTATTACATTATACGCCCTAAAATAAAATGATTGTATGCTCTGCCATTATTGCCTTGTAGCTAATTATATGTGTTTATGCAAGTGATTGGCATATAAATATATAGTATAATAAACAATTATATAAAGAAATATTTTGGTTCTTATAGATTAACTTATATAGAAATATCAACCTTATCCGCACTTTAATGTAGACACATCAAACTATTATGAATACAAAACGGAGGTTATATCATATTAACTATAGTGTTCCCCTCTTAGAAATGTCAAATAGAACTTGGACATACTCTTCCTCTTTCGACCTATCTCCTCAAACCTGTTCAAAGAGTCCTTCGATATTCAATGCTCTTAAAGGTATGGATACCAGCCTATATCATACTATTTCTTATTATGTCATACTGTACTATGCCATGCCATAATATACTATACTATACTATACTATACTATATTATACTATACTATACTATACTATACCATACCATACCATACCATACCATACCATACCATACCATACCATACTATCCTATAGCACACTGTGCCAAACACTACTATTTATTCTTACTAACATGGATAACTGAATCTAGGAAATTGTTAAATATTCCTCTGAGGATGACGATGCAGAGTGTGTAAGAGGTCTTACGGTATGCAACCCTTCACTTCCCTTTTCCTCTTTTCTTTATTACACGTGTCTTTATTATTAATACTATTTCTGACTTGGAGTTTTAACTTGTCCAATTGTATCATTTCTAGTACTATAGATGATTATTATATGTTGGTATTGATTGGTTCTTAGGCCTGAATCAATAGAAAGTGGGGTTAGCTAATCATTTACACATCAATTGGTTTACATTCCTTTATAATTTATATCCAATAAAATATTTCTATTAGCAAATAGCGAGAGGCATATATGTTAATGTCGATTGTGGATTTGTTCATCTGAATGGAAATAAAATACATGTTTACAATACAAGACAGGCACGTATTCAATGTAATTGACCCTGGTTGATATATCAAGGATATGAATGCACAAAGGGATTATGCATTACATCCTACACTCTATTTTAATTTCTATTATGTACATATACGTACTCATATATATATTGTCTCTTTTATTGCTTTGTCACACACATCTGTACGGCCACTCCGAATAAGGATATTATCGGACTAGCTAACATACGTACACTCATATATCATATAATACATAATACATATACATATCTATAGGTAATGGAGAAAGTATCAGTTGCGGTCAATGAAGCCAAGAGAATGCATGAACTCAACGAAGTATTTAATAACTTTAAACAGAACTTAGTAGGAGCACAGGTTAGTGTAGTATATTCCTTGTGGTGGATTTATTACAATGATGTGTTAATAGTATGGTTGTTGGGGTGTTCTTAAGTGAGGGAAGGAAAGGGATGGTGTGTTGAAGGGCCAAAGATAGATAGAAATAGAGAAAGAGGGATACTCTATCACGTCATTATTTGCAATTAAAAAGATATCTATATATATGCATACATACATACATAAATCCGTACAATAATATTACCAATAACATAACCCCAGAATGACCGAGTGCTGAAAATGTTTAGCCAATTGGCATTTACACATAAAATTATAAGTGCTAATAGAGGGATTTATATGTTGTTAAAATTTTGTATGATCCAATTGGGCTCCGCTTAGTAATTAGTGAAAACAGCATGATTGGATGTCAGGCAATGCGCGGTGACCAAGAATTGTCATTATTGCACATTAATGTTTGTATCCAATTGATTAATGAGAGACTTATGTTCTATAACTAGCCAATAACTAAAAGTTGCCAAGAAGTGTAAGAAATCAATACAACAGGAGGTAAACAAGTTGTTAACTATTAATTTTTAGATAATTAATAATTACATATTACATACATCTGATTGGTGTGACCCGCTGCCCTTTAGCTTTAAAGCTTTTACATATTTAAAATTTAAATCTTATTATGAACATACTGCAAGCATCTAATTAATGTGACCCATAGAGAGTTAACTTTCAATCTTTTGGCTCGGTTATCAAAATGGGAAAGGTGAAAATGACCCGAAAGGGAGAGTTCATTAAACACGACAGGTATATCCTCACTCACGTTTTTTTTCTCTCTTTCGCTTATATATATAACCTGCCTTTATTTCCTATATCTATAACTACTATGTATTTATACTACATAAAGACATCAGCTTTAGTTATTGTTCCTGTCTGTGCACTTACCCATAATAATTTCAATGAACACAACTATATTGTATTGTATGGTATTATATTGCATTATACTATGCTGTATTATTTACTAAACTGGGCAAAAAACTCATTATTTTCTATTCTTCCCCATTCCCTTCCCTTTCTTCTCATTTATTTCTCTCCTCTTCCATAACTACATATAGGCTACTGGCACTCTTTCAGAACACACTAGTGATGTGTAGGTATGACAGAGCCAGCAAGTACAGTATCAGAGAAAGGTGGGATACCTATAATATGGAGCCTAAAGATAACAAAGATACCCCCCTGATCTTAGAGGTGGTATGTGGCTCCTGGTGTGCGGTGGGGCTTTATATATATAGTATTAAATGAACGAGTGTATATGGTATTATATAGAATATTATATTTTATTATAGTATATATATTGTGTTTAGCATGATCATTCTACACCCAATGGGAAATGGAAAGTTGAATACTAGTATGTCTGAAGAGAAAGAAAAATATACGATAAATACACTACGTTAAAGAAAGACATGATTATAAGTAGATGATGGAGGGCCCTGTGTATTTCTATGTAAAGTTGCAACATTAAAGCAACTGGACGCCTCAGACATTATTAGTTGTTATATGGGAGTTATTAATCAATTTACAGGCATTCATTGATCCCAAGCTAATTAAATTGGCCATTATATATTAGATCTTTCATATATATATACAATAAGCGTCATATTGTATAAATTCATTTATTTTCCATCTTTAATTGCATATTGATTTTAAGATCATGCTAATCACACTTCTCTCCTCCAACTACTCAGCTTTATACTGAGGGAACTAAGAAGAATCTCTATAGTTTTATATTTCCCAATGTCTATGACAAGGATGATTGGCTTAAAACACTCCAGTAAGTATCTGTCTCTCTCGCTACCAATTATACCTATTGTTTTAATTTATATGTAGCTGCACATTGGCTGATGATATTATGGATAATTTATATTAGCTCTATATATATTCGGTTAGTCGGTATTATCACGAGAATACTTCCCTTCTGTATCTGTATCACACATGGCTGACTATATCTCCCTACATTTGTTTGACGCATCGTTTAATTTTAGCCTACTTCTTATGTTTCATTCGTTCTCTCGTTCTCTCTCTCTCTTTATCTCCATACTTTCCCTAATATATATCTTTCCGTCTTTCTCTGTATATTTTCTCACCTATCCTATTTTAACAGGTCTGAGCTACCTAAAAGAGAATTTATAAAGTTAGCGGCTGGTGCTTCCCATTCCGATAATCTGGGCAAGGTAGACTCTCACAATCAATCATTAAATTCTATATACTTTTGAATATAAAGTTAAATATATTTTCATGCACCGTGCGTATGTTGTAGACTTTTTTAAAATTTCAATTTTGTTGAGATAAAGCACCAAATTAACCACTGAACAAGTCACGAGTATATATTGTAATTTCCAAATGGTATGACTATAGCCAATACGAGAACATACCCAAACCCATCGTAAGCCAACAAGTTTATTATAAGTATAGAGTATTCTTACTATAAATCAACTGACTTCCTTCCATGTGACTATACAGTTCTCCCATAGTACCGTCAAGAGTGCCCGTTCTCTGTTTGCCCAGTCATCATTCACAAGCCTTCCTGTGTATCCACGTGAGCTTTTGTTTAATTATTCGCCTTATATATCACCCTACATCCAATCTTAACTTGCTGCCTATATATACGTCATCACATATCTTCTAGTATCGCCAACTTTGTATCTACTAGCGTGCGTGCGTGGTGTTCAAGTTATATAGGAACAAACCAAATTATGGTCTATATATCGTTATTATCACTATAGCATTATACATGAGAGTCATCCATGTAATTGTAGACTTAATACAGCTAGAGCTACATTTGGGTAACTTGGTAGCTATGCTGCGAGAAAGACGATGACATTTTAAACCATTATAATGTCTCTATGATGATGCTACTGCTATGTTGAAGCACTCACACCTATACATCTGACATGCAAACGTATACAGATATGGATGAGGACTGGAGCGATAACGACCTCAATGACAATAAGGACAAGGGAAAGAAAAGTTTTGCTATGGATATCTTTAGGAAGACACTTGTTTCCAATAAAGATCAAAGTAACTAACTATCTTCTACCTTTCCTCTTTTCCTATCTCTTTCTTTTTTCTATTTTTATGTTTTTCTTTACCCACTCCACTACCTTTAGGTTGCTTATAATCTATACATGCTTTTGGTCGTTTAGTTTGTTTTTGTTTGGTTGAGATTATACCTATAACTTTTATACGCAAACATACCATTCAATGACATCTCTCTCACTATATAACCCTATGTGGAATATTTGATTATGTAATATAGAGAAGGGGCCAATGGTCGTAAAGTTGGGGGTATTCTTATTAAGTCATCAGTGGTTGGTAGCTTAGGGATTGGACTATGGTTGCCTTACCTTGCACAAACACTTACTGTGTATATGTTCCTAAATGCATACATATATACCATAACCCCAAGTATAATAAACACCCACACATGTATGCATGAGGCATGCATGTCACATATTTTTATACTAATCAATAATAACACGTGTAGGAGATAACCGTGGCCGTCCAATCTCCGGCATGTAAGTATATATTCTGATTGGTCAGGCCACTAGAATGCATTAAACTCTTAACATTAGAACCAATCATTGGTGCGCGTTATAATTTAATAATTCGCGTTAATTTTAGGCATTTATACAGTATCTTATGCAGGAAATCCAATGAGTTTATCACTCTAAATTACATGGACAAATGAGAGTAGTTGTAATATAGCGAGTAGAATGACTAGCAATACGATTCTTATCCAATGAAATCAGTAATGTATTAATGTTATATAGCATTTTATATCTCAAGATAGAACAGAAACATAACTACTTCGTCATCTATACATATGTCTGTCTTTTTTTTGATGGGATTGAATGAAATATCCTTTGATTGTTACATTTGACTACCACAGTATACCTCATATCATTTTCCGCCCCTCACTACTTTTACCAACCAGAAGCATACTTTTAATCTTACATTTTATTACAACTACCTTACCCAACCACTAGTAACAAGACATTTAGGCACTCCAACTAAGGGATGTCCCAATGGGAGGAAGGAAGTTCCTAGCCACCAAGCCTTTTGTAGTATTGTATATTGATACCAGCCAGTTCCTCTTTCTGTGTGTATAGCACCATTACATCAAAGGACAGGTTGTAAGGCAGGACCCGTACAATTTCCGCTTTCCCTAAGACATACATATCTTTTTTTTTTTTGATCCAAGATATACACATATATACTTGTATATTTACTAGCATACAGTTATATAATCACAACACCCAATCTAGTCCTGCATGCTAACCTATCAGGTGGTTGACAGAGACCTCCTTCTCATTATTGATGGGTCTATATGCTTACATAAGTATTGATTGTATATTAGCATTTTAAATTTTTTTTGTATGATTTCTCGTATGCTTTCTCATTTTTTATTTTGCCATGTATATATGATTTGAAACAACTCATTTGAGCATGTTTGTAACATGCAACTCAACCCCTAATATTTCTTATTCTTATATTTAGCTTCTACGTCACCAGTACTAATGTTGTAATTAACTTTACTATACCTTATACGTATGACTTCCATGTCTTTATACAGTACATATATATTTACAATGATTATATTAAATTAAACTAAGTTTTATTGCATGCCAGGCTGGTCCAGCTGTAATAGAAAATTTTCAGTCAGTTGCCGTTGTCTTTTTTCCTTCTTAATTTTACAATGCATATTGAACATATAAAACGATTAAACTATATTCAACATACTGTGCTTAAGATATATGTTAGCCAGTGGTTGATTTATTACCATCTTCTTGTCCCAATTGATATATTCCCTTTATTATATTGGATGACTAACGAGGTCCTGATTGGATATATTCCTACACAAACCTGATAGGGAACAAAATACAGTGAAACTGATTGAAAGAAATACCATGACTTTCTCTCAACCATAATATGGACTAATTTAAAAAAATTTAATTTCAAATGTGTATTATTTCCTTTCAAATAGATATAAAATAAAAGGTTTATTGCCAAGTAGCCATGGCAGCTGGTGATGGAGCAGATAGGAATGATTATTACATAGTCGGGTTATACTATGTAAGCACTTTATTGTACAGTTCTTGCCTAAAAGAATCATCCTAATGGAACAGTAGTAGCGGTCGATTATAACTACATAAACATTATAGATCAAAATAGTTGGTAATATTCAATTATATCAGGTTTTTAATTAGCCTATGTATGGCATACTCTATCTTTATAACGAATGTTTTAAATAAAATAGGGTAAAATAATTACGGATAAAATGAATTAGTTTGAGGCTGTTAATTCGTCTATATGTGGCCTACAATATATCATGGTCAAAAAATACAGCTATACTTGTGGGATAGGTCCAAATCGCTGGTTATTTAATTAATACTATGTTGTTAATTAGTCTATATATGGTGTACTATATCACGCGGATAAAGATCCCAGTCTACGATAAGACCAACATCCCGCAAAAATGATGAGTAATAATATATATAATACTAAATAAAAATATTTTTTTGTTTTGTTTTTAAATCTCTACTTTAATTATCGGTTGTCGTCCAAGACGGATATGATCATAACTACAACATAGACTGGCAATGGCATAACAGACCAATAAAATACTTAAAAAGTCTAGGTCAAATAATTTATATGGCGTGCAGATGGCTATCCAATAGGCGGACACAGTTTTCTCGAAATGTATGCCAACTATTGGCTTTCTTAACTGTTTAAGAATTTCATATTAAAATTAAATTTGATGTAAAGCTTACGATGAACTAGATTAGAAAATATATTTTAATTCTAAACTATCCTTAAGCTTAATTCGAACACCTAAAGTAAACTAATCATGCCACCAATGCGCCCATTTTGATTTGGTTAATTAATTTTTAATACTTATTTTAGCTCTTTTTATGATAAACAGCGAATCATTCAAATGAACACAATTGAGTCATTCCAGTACAGGATTATTTCAATATGTTTTCTATTGGTTTATATCATCCATATAACTGTTTAAATCAATTATCTGCTAATATAAATACGATGTTAAATATACGTATGTTGTAATCAGATTATAGGAGTTTCCATTACGTGGCACAATACCAGTACAGCCTTTGCCGTTTAGAAGTTATTAGTTTTGGTGGTATTTTCACATTAAAATATCGGTGTTTAGGTTTGTTAAGAAACTTTTTTTTATTCATTTGAAGTGTAATTTTTTTTTTAAAAGTAAGTGTAATAGTTATCCAAAGCTGTAAACTACGTTAATATATGAATAATTTCTTTCAAAAACGTATGGCGTAGGAAAATGTGTAAGTGTGAATTTGCCAGTATGGCTTTCGCAGCTATTACTTCAGAGGCTGCTCCTACCAAGGAAAACTCCCAAATTCATGGAGAGGGCGAGGTTGAGGTTCGTCTTGCACACAGAAACCTTTTGATAGTCCCTAGTGAGGTTTTCTTGGTTGGTTCTGGTTGCCGGCCTTCTGGTTCATTGACTAGTGGTACGTCCTTTCGCAACTTGAGTAGTATAAATCTCAACGGAAATCAGCTCACAGTTCTTCCCAATGAGCTCTTCTTTATTTCTACACTCAGAAATCTTTATGTAAGTAATAATCTTCTTGAGTCGATTCCCGAACTAATTGGTCAACTCAAACATCTCAAAGTCCTGTCATGCGAACAAAATAGAATAAAAAAACTACCGGAAAGTATTGAACAATGCAAAAACCTTGAAACTTTGAGTTTAGGCTCAGTATTTGGAGGAAACGAATTAACCACACTTCCGGAATCTATCGGCGAACTCGAAAATCTTCTTACACTTAACCTTGATAACAATCATCTCGTTGCCATTCCATCAAGTATAGGAAAACTGAAAAAACTTCAGGTTTTACATTGCAGCCACAATAAACTTGAGACCTTACCGGACGAAATTTGTTGTATGACATCTTTAAGAGATTTAGTATTAAGCAACAATAACATTTGTGCCATTCCTTCAATGATAGGTCATATGCCCAACCTTCGAGTCCTTAATGTGGCGAATAATTCGCTTACAGTTCTTCCTGGTGAACTTTGTTGGATTGAACAGTGTCTTAGTATCGTGCTTGCAGGGAACCCGTTCCTCGAGCCTTGCCACCAACACCTTGAAAAAATCAACCAATCCCGATCCCCTATGAATGAAATAACAAAGAAGAGAACAGCTGCTTCCATTCCTCACCTGAAAAATTTTGCTGGTCGAGAAACTATTGAGCTGATGGAGCTTTCGGCGAGTGCTGTAAACATGCTATATATGCCTACCGATATCATCATGTTCCTTCTAGATGCGAAGCTGTGTACATTTTGCCGGAGGCCTGGTTTTATGTATTCCACTTCGCCTGAGGTCGAATTTGCACGTGCATTTGGGCACAGCAATCTGCCGTTCTATGTTACGAATGCTTGTGGTTTATGCAGGATAAATGAGCGAAGGAGTGTAAGGATATAATCTGATTGATACTTCTCTTTACTTCCACTCATCTACAGTTGTAAAAAAAAAAAAATGACTTGTGTTGTTCTGTTAAATATGAATGATTTATAATTGTATATTGTTTAATAGTTCTACAATAGCTATTAAATATATGTTGCTGGAAACGACTCGTAGAAGCGATCGTGAAACAACTAATAAAGCCTTTCAATGTAAAGGACTAAGATAATTGATACTATCTTGTAACTATCGCATTGTCCAAGGCACATATATCACTTCCCTATATATAGAATAACTTTAAAGTAGATAAATTTATTGTAGAATGTCCGAAATATTCATGACGGTCCCGCTCAAGGCACGATTACAATCATTGTTTTTCATTATTATTTTGTTCTAGGATACATCACTGGTTTTGTTATTAATTCTATAATACCGTCAATTCAATCAATTCGTTCATTAACTGTGAACATTAATTAGTTGATTGCGTAAGTTTCAATCTGGTGAGTTGATCTGTCAATACATATTATGTTAGCAGTTAAAGCAATGAGGTAGTTAACTAAAGATTCATTATAATAAGTTTATATTAGAATTAAATTACTGCCATAACAAAGATCGAGAAAGTATAAAAGACACAAAAACAACTACTAATAAGGGTAGGGGGGAACAGCTATTTTACATGCAAATGATTCATAATGAAAACGGTTCGGATGGTTTCAGTTCATACACAAAACATACTAATAATAAAGACAAACTTTATCCTAGTTTTATACGGTCTTTGTTGACGGTTCTTTTGAACATATTTTTATTAAAGGTACAACACACTTTGAGCATAGAATAATGTAAGAAAAACCCCTGCCTCTGGGGTATGCACTGTACTCGTTTATGATAAATAATAATGGTGCATTTGTGATCCTGGCCTGGGCGAGCCTTATTATGAGGATACATATAAATGATTAAGTCAAAAATCCATTTTAGAAACTGTTACAAGTCTGGATTACCACTATCTTAGCTTTCTTTTAATATTGTACTACTTCCTTATAAACGTCGTTTATTCCATTTTTTCCATGGGTAAATTTCCAGCACCCATCTAATAAACATTATTTACATCAGAGTTCCTCGGCCAGGTTAGGTTGGTATTATCGGTAATAATATATTACTTGGACCATCTAATTCCAAAGAAATAGAAAGACAAGGGCTCCAGGGTCATTAGATGCATCTACATACTGTGAAATGCCTTCTTAAACCCATTATCAAAGGCATCTACAAATACCATATTCCTCGAATGAGGTTTCTGGTTAGATCTCAAGGACCACCTTACTGATGACCTTACTAAATACGCATGTAATCGCAATCTTTTGTAAGTGCCTTTATTGTGCGAAAAAAAAGTAGGATATACTAACCGGGTAGCTAGCTTGACCGACCTATTGCTTACTTGTATTTGTGTGATCTTGTAGGTTTTATGTTTGGAGTGGGTTGGGCTCTTTTGCAGCCATTAAAGAGCATGCAATGCGATAAAGCGAAGTGTCTGTAATCGTGAGAGCACAATGTTATTGGTTAGATTCAATATGCTATTCCTGAGCAGCCTATTCCTGGGCAGCCATGAGGTGGCTCATTATGCCTGCGATCCAATGACAACCGGATGATTGGACAACATAAAACAAATTTAGATATATTTAGAATTAACTATATAGATTGCCCTATATTCAGAACCAAATAAGAATATAAACAAGACCACCTGAAAGGGATTTTTTATATAGAAAAATAATTCAAAGATTCAACTGGTGGCAAGGCATTAGTGACAGCTTGAACCATACTCGGCTGTAATTTTCTAGATTTCAAAAACGGCTTCTTAGCCAAACTGAAATCTCTGGCTCCTTACATTATAGGCCATTGACATGGAAAGCGGAGACTACATACCAGGCTACCACTCCTTATTAGGACATCCCTAGTAACATAGACCTAAAGAACCTTTTAGAGCCCATGATAAACTTAATGGTTTAAAGCCATGGGAATCAAATTGACCAACATCAACGAGTATGGTTGTTAGATACTAGTTCTGCGACTACCAGCCAGTACCACAGTGATAACATATTATTATGTTGCGTGAAATAATATTGGTATTACTGGTTCGCTGATCTCGTACTGAGATTTCTAGCGAGCCAGACTCGTATTATTAAATGATAAATACCGGGTCGTTTATCTTACTAATGAGCCGGACTCATATTGTGGAATGATCATACCGTATCATTTGTCTTACCAATGAACAGGACTCAAATTAATGCGTGTTATCCATTTTATTTAATCAAAACAATGTGCTAATAATAAGAAAAGCGACACCAGCTTCTAGTAAAGGATCTAGATTATAAACTTGCATCTCTTTAGAAATTATAGGCGTAATATGAATACATACAAAGATACATTGAATTCCGGAATATGATTTTTTTTATAACTATTATTAATAATTATACTTTTATAACTGAACAGTAGTATATAACTCTGCCGTTCTCTTTATTTTTGTATAGGTGCACATGCGAGTAATTATTACTAATCAATTAATGGCGCGGGGCCATTGATTGATTTATCGGATACTCTAGCAAAAAGGCTGTCCACAAATTAAAAAAAATCTTTTAAGCATAATTTGTTTTTTCTATGCCAATAATGGTTGCATGATTTTAATATATTCTTCCTTAATAAGGAAGTATTGTATTTTTATTAGTTACGACCATTAAGTCATGGTTGTCAGACAAGCAGCCAATGACAGCTACCTCATTGGTTTACATATTACATGTTAACATATCATTGGCTTTTGTAAAATAACAATACCAATTGGGAACTAGTTAAAATATATGACGTTCTCTTTGGCCGCCAATGTATCGGTACATTCCATATTTTCCTGTGAACAACTCCACAATTGATATCCTATTGGTAGATCTATGTGAAGTAGTCATGCTAATGGAATTATGATAAAAAGGTTGGTCGTAGTTCTTCAGTTAGCAACCTTGGCTTTTTAATCTTTTTTAGGTAGCTATTTAACTGTGTCAAAGGTATAGGAAGGGGTGTACGTTCCATTTAAAATACTTGAGAAGGTAGATATATAATTTATATAAAAGCAATTGTATGGTCGATTGATTAATATTTATTTTAACCTTTTATGCACAATTAAAATTTTATCCCATTGGTTGTTTTTCATGGTTTTCCAATTTACTCTTTCTCCCACTACTCTCACTCACTTACCAAGATTTGATACGTACAAAACAACACCTAAATAATAAGCTCAGTCTAGTTTTACCACACTCAAATACAATGCAATGCAGGTTTATAAGTTTAAAAATGCCAGCCCAAAAGGAAAGCTATACACCTGAGATATTTAAATCGCTCTTATGGGGACGGTGGCGACGAATGTTGACATGTACTACATTGTTAGCATTGATGTCAGTTTTGGTATGGTCGAATTGTTATAATCAACGTTATCCAATATTTAGAGTTCCCGGCAACGTACCCTCCATACAGCCTTCTTCGCCACGAAAACCATATAATGACAGATTGGACGCTTCTTACCGTACCCACGATTTCAAACCCACTTTTCCGAGCAAGGAAAGAGATACTGGACTACATATCCAGGCCGACAATAGGCCACCAGCTGAACTTTACTATCCAGAGAACTATCAATATCCAAAAACTGACCCTAATAAACGAGCAAATGCTGCCATTATTCTCCTAACACGGGAAGAGGAGTTAGGAGGACTCTTGGAGTGCCTCAGCAGTTTTGAGGAGGCGTTTAACAGGTATGCGGCATATCGTCTTAGTACATATATGTGTTATATGCACAGAAAAGTTTTTATATTATCTTGGGCATGCATGTAGTTGTACATGATTTTCTACCTATGCATTTAGTTGACTAATATATCTTCTCCAAGAATATGCCTGGCCAGCTCCTCGCTTAATCTAAACTCTTCTATATCCAATTACACTAAAAAAGTGGAGCCTAGAATATTTACCTTTTTTTTCGTCCTTTATTCTCTATAGCTTAATGTACTTGGTATATTAAATTTGTACTGGGTATATTAAATTTGTAAATATGCATGCTTTTCTGACTGACCAAAACCCCGTCTAGTGTTTACAAGTATCCCTATGTGATGTTCAACGATAAACCGTTTTCGAATAATTTTAAGGATTCCATTTCGAAAGTGGTATTTTCACCAGTGACGTATGTGCAACTTGACGTAAAAAAGTACTGGGATGCTCCTGATTACGTTGACCTGCCAAAGGTATTAATTGCCCTTACTCATTTGGAGTTAGATTAATAGACATCTTCAAGGCATTTTGTTTGGTTGTTTCAATATTAATTTCTATATATACTAAATGTTTTCTCTCACACTGTTTAGTTGGCGCCCATTCTATCTCTTTTAACTTTCTTTGATTTTTCTTCTTAATTTTGCTTTTTAACTACTCTTATATTCTTCACGTCTATATTCTCTGAATGTTCTTGTAGCTGACAAATATGTATTTTAAATACACTATATTACTCTATCACTATATATACTTTCATGTACTTGTCATCTTCCTCTTAACCCAGTTTCTTGTTTTCTTTTGCCCTTTGGCTATTCGATACTCTTTAACTCAATAGCTGACTAGGCCAAGATAATAGAGCCGGCATCTTTCTTCATGTATTGGTCGTGCTATATATTTACTAAAGTTCTAACAATTTATTTGTGGGTGGTATCACGAATGTAGGCTTTTGAGCAAATGAAAAAGATGGAAAGCGAAGGAGTGATGTATGGGGGAAGCTATAATTACCGGAAGATGTGCAGGTATGTTTTGCATATTAATTAGTTTATACAAGTAAGTCAATGGATAATATTATACACGTATATCACATGTGTTCTGACGAGCCTATCAATCGCATAATATTGTATATGACCATATACGTGCTTACATTGTATGTTGTTTTTGGGGTTTTTTTTTAATTCTAGGCTTCATTTTCCAACTTACCTTATATATAGTCTAACTTAAAAAATATGTTCAATTGATTAGTCGCCGCCTCTTGACTAAGCCTGGCATCAAAATATAGTACATATTAACAACGTCTTCACTTGCCTTAGGTTCTTTAGCGGAACGCTATTTCGTCATCCAGAGATTCTCAAGTACGATTATTACTGGCGACTAGATAGTAGCGGGGTCAAATTTCATTGTCGTGTGGATTTTGATCCTTTTGTATATATGATGGAGAGAGACATGGTGTATGGATTTACTATTGCACTGCATGAGTTCCAGAACACCGCTCCTACCCTTTGGGAAACGACACTTAAGTATATATATTTTAACTTATATTTCTGCCATGAATTTGTTGTGCACCAATTATTCATAATGAATATTAGCATTTAAGCGATAAATCTGTGTCTGGCAAGCCCCTCAATGTTTGGTGCAAAAAATGAAGACTCTATCATATCTAGTTCTTGTACATTCTTTTTTAATAAATCCATGCTTGATTGGAAAGATTGTTGATTTGGTAGATATGTGCTTTATAACTATAATATATATTTTTCTATAAATATAATAGTTTTAGTTGATTGTCAAAGAAAGATAGGCCAATTAACGACACAGAGAGTTGGTTTACTATACTTATAAAACCATAGGCAATAGCGTTTTTAATTCTGTCATCAGATGCTAGACAAAAACACAAATATTATTAAAATATATGTAGTAAATTATCTTAAATCAATCCAAGTCGAAAACTAAAACAGGACAGCCTTGCAGTTATATGAAAACTACAGGAAAATCTAAACCTGCCAGCTGGATGAACTGGTTTACTGATAACGGTGACACCTTCAATGGCCACCACTTCTGGTTTGTTTCCCCATTCCCATACACACTCCTACCGATTACCACTGCTTTTCTGTACAAGTGCACTCATTTTCCAAGCTGTCTATCTGCTCATTTTATAAATAAACAAAACAGTTTTTCGTTCTCCTTTTTTTTCTTTTCTTTTTTAAATGCGCCACATTATTTTTATAAACTATTTTGGCTCTTTGTTGTAATTTACTAGACGTGTTTTGGTTTTCAACTATATACGTCAATTAATTACAAAATGTTACAAGATTTCTAGCCATAGATGAGTAAGAAGGCTCGATCGAAACCCAGATAATAAATAGATCAACTTTTGGTGTCATAGTAAACAGTACATCAACAAGGAAATGAGTTAAAACACTATCCAAATAGGGACATAATAGTATCTGATACAATCTTACATTCCTAATGGGTC
>NAOQ01000011.1:196634-246221 GCA_002751075.1 Ichthyophonus hoferi
CTATCATTTACCATATACCATATACTATATACTATATACTATATACTATATGCTATATGCCATATACCATCTATCATTTACCATATACCATACACCATATACTATATACTATATACTATAGACTATAGACTATATACTATATACCATATACTATCTATCATTTACCATATACGGTATACTATATGGCATATACCCTATACCATATATCCTATACTATATACCGTACCCACCCATACGCACCCTACCTACTGCTTCACCTACGGCCTATGCCCTTGGCTAACTACTATACTCTTTCTTGCCATACTATTCCTCCACAGACCCAACATCTCAAACCTCTGTCCTAGATTCATCTGGGCATGGTCCTTTGCCCAAGGCAAAGAGTTTTTCGACGTAAATCACCCCACCAGCATTAATCTGTCTCTCATATCATATTCACTACCTCTAATAACCCATCCTTTACATTCCATATATATCTGTATGTCTTTCTTTGTTCCACTCTTTCTCCCTCTCCTTCTCTTTCCTTTTCACCTTCATGCCCATCCTTTTGTAACTCCTGTTTTTTCTACTTCCTATATACTATAGTATTATATATTTGTTCTCTCTGTTAAGATGCAGTAACATCATGCTATGTTATGTGGTGTTAATTCCAATTAACGATACTACCCAACTATTCTACTACCATATTATTCTACTATAATATTATTATACTACCAAACTATTATGTTATCATCTTATTAAATTGTCGTATTATTATTCTATCATACCAATACACCATACTATCATACTATTATACTTCCATACTATTATACAGCTATAATCTAATTATACATCCCAACATATTTCCGATTTAACAATCACTTATATACTATAGATTATTCTCTACGTATGTTAATGAGTTTGCTTTTATTGTTGCCCATAAAGACTGTCTGTCACTTTTAAAGTATATATGTAATATCTGTTATATGTGTTATATATATTCTGATTTATTAGGACATGGCTTGATACCATAATGTATGCTATTTGATATTGTCGTAGGTTACTTTATTATTTTATGATAAATTTATAGTTTTATATCTTATATATAATATATATATATTGCACTATACTTCATTATGCTACTATACAACTATTTTATATTATGATATCCATTTCTAACGGCCGCATGTAGAGGTACGCAACGTCCAAGCAGACCAAATAGGACCGCTGGGATATCTAACACTAGGCCGCGGTCTATGATCCAGGAGATCATGAGTAGTTCATCCATGAGGTGGAGGGTAGGGGACATTACCTATGCACATCTATATATACATATACCTATACTTATACACATAAAGTCATAATGTCCTTACTATGCAATCTTACTGTTACTCTCCCATATATATCTATTACTATTATTATTCTTATCTATTCCTATATTATTTTTTAAATATTTAAATATTTGATACATATACTTACTATCATTCAAGAAGATACACCCTTCCCTTACTCTGATTATATATATATATATGTACTACTACCCTTTCATTGATACAATAATCCTGCACTATAACTGGCTAATCAATAACCTTGGTAACCATCATGATTGCACACCCTACCACAGGTGTCAGAAGATGGTAAAACAAGCCAACGACGTAGTTTCTGGGAAATGAAAAATCGATTAAGTCATCTTTTAATAAAGGCCTTTGAGTGCGAGGTGGACCCCAACAATACCCAAATGTTGCTGTATGCTATAGCCGTGTATGTGTGTGAGGATGCAGACTATACCCAGACCCTGCCGCACCGTGCACTGAGAAGTATGTGTATCTCTATCCCTCTATTTCTATACCTCTATGTATGTATGTATGTATGTATGTATATATGTATGTATGTATGTATGCCTATTTTTATGTATGTATATATGTATATGTTTATGTATATATATATATGTATGTATGTATGTACGTATGTATGCTTATTTTTATGTATGTATGTATATATGTATATGTTTATGTATGTATGTATGTATGTATGTATGCATGTATGTGAACAGATCAAGATAATAGAACGACCATAGCTTTAAATGGTAGTTTTGTTTTTTAATAAATTTAAGCGAAATAGATTATATGACCGATTGCCTCGTTTATTATATTTATTTATTTATACATTTCTCCTCTACACAAACACTGTAATATCTGGCCTATCTAATATAGTCCCTATGAAAGTTCAACACTTTTTCTTCAATTATCAACAAAAAATAATAGGTAGAAAATGGAAAAAATAATACGCATTAACCTACTAGGCATCCAACGACAATTGATTAGACTCTCTTGGTCTACGGATGTTACTCAGACTGCATTTGAGGTATGATGATTGTGACTTGCATAATATATATGTATATTTATACATACATACATACATACATACATACATACATACATGCATGCATGCAAACACACGTTTGAAGCTAATATCCATTGGTGGTTATTTATAGGTTCTATCGGGATTGGTTAACGTACGAGAGATAGTACGACCTCAAGACCTAGTATTGTGCCTGTATGATTATATCATCAAGCAAGCCAGTCAACCTCCCTATAAGCACACAACGGTTCGTAGGTGTCTATATGTTTTTGTTTTTCTTGGTATTGGGTGGTCTCTGTGTACATGCATGTATGTTAGGATGATAGTATATGTATATATAATTGTATACACGTATAATAGTATCTGTAGTATAATCTATTGATAATAATACTTTCATAATTGTGTTCCTATAATAATGGCTTGGTAACAGTATTGTTATAATAGTATTTTTATCTTTGCAGACTTGTATGTACCGCGTTGTGATATCCATCATCAAATTCTATGAAAATAAAATAGTCCAATAATTGACTTTTAAAAAACAGGATTTGCATACCAAGATTGCTGGAGCCTATCGTTGCTTACAAACATGGGTGACGACGGACCAATGGATTATCGATAATAGAGAGGTGTGTAAACCTGATGTCCCTGTATATACGTATTATTCATTAAATCACTGCCACTATCTATTATTTTGCAGAGATTAATAAGGTGGAATCTATAGCAAATATATGTATGCATATGTGACAAGATGAACCTACATACATACATGCAACATGTATATATACATAATGCAATTGTCTGTAAAAATGCATGTCATTTATAATTAAATAACTCGGGCATAATATGTGATTGCACTCTATTGCTACGGCCTTACTGGCTTCATTAATTTCGTTAATTAATTTAATCCAATTACAATGGCCTAGATGGTGGAAATTATTGTAACTTATTAAAAGTGAATTTATATTGTAAGGGTCATACAGGTATGTGATATGATAGATAGACCTATGGATGATGATTGGTTAAGTTATATGCAATCACCACATAATTTTGACCAATGAGTTTGACCAATGGTTATACTGAAGAGTATGGTCAAGTTTTATAATATTGTATATTCAATGACAATGACTTTTTAAAAAGTCAAACTCCTTTACTGTATGCGTGTGGTATCAATAGGTATATCTATATAAAGAAGTTGTTGATTCATTCAATGTTCTGTGTAAAATTGCAAAAAAAAAAAAAAAATGTGGTTTCAACTGTGAAATATCTTTAGATAATTATGCATATTTTAAAAATCAAGTTAGTTTATTCTATTGCTCTAGGTTTTTTTCCGTCCAGGATATATTGGCTTACTGGCGTAGATAAGGTAACTGATAATGATTGATTCATAGACACTAAGCAAAGTAATGGAGGTGATTGAACTGGGCATTACTGGTACAAGATCACGTGATAGAGAGTACATGGACCAGTTTCCCGAGTCTAAAGGGATGCCAAAGGAGGACAAGATGTACGATCCTAAACCACCTTCCGCCAGGTAACTACTTATGCATGCCCACCCATCTGGTCTTGCTTATATCATCTTCAGTTTTATGACAGCCAATTATATCACACCCAGTTGCCATTGCTTAGTACTCATAATTTGCATTTTGGCATAGCGATATTATTGGTCTATTCCTGTTATCATTGGTTGAACTACTAATGCTGAGAAACCTATAGAAAATTTTCAACCTATCTTTATTATTAATACCTATACTTTATATTTTAGATCAACCTTATCTCCAAATAACAACAAAATCCAAATACTATTTTTATTATTTTTACACATATAATATGATATAACATACTGCAACACAATACAATTTATTATAGCACTAAATGTATATATGTATGGGAGCCAACATGCCCTGATATTCCACCTATACCCTTGTCCCTAGAATGAAGGATGCAGCCGAGCAGGTCCTCGCCAACTTGTTGCATCACCTTGGTAATTTCCCGCCTAAATGTGGCCCTGAGTCTATGTCGTCATTAGAATACGAGAGTTCCCTTATTAAGTAAGGGCCACTCTTTTCACTGTATATATTAATACTCACTGTATA
Source organism: Ichthyophonus hoferi (assembly GCA_002751075.1). Taxonomy (NCBI): domain Eukaryota; class Ichthyosporea; order Ichthyophonida; family Ichthyophonidae; genus Ichthyophonus; species Ichthyophonus hoferi. Next base: position 201,065 of record NAOQ01000011.1, read on the forward strand.
TATTATTATTCACCATATATATTAGTAGCCACTCTGTATATTTTTAAGACAAGAATATAAACTATACTGTACACTAGATGCTAAGACTTCATGATGCTTTGTTTTTGTATTTTACAATTTTAAGGTCGCATATAATGATTGTTGTGGTTGGGTAATTAAACTCATTAACTATATTCCTTAGACTGTCGCATACATAACACATACGTCATAAATCCTACTACTAAACCAGCAATACCTTACAAATACATCTAAGGCAATATGCAATAATTTGCTTATTGTTTTTAGCATAGATAACAGATAACACGGCTTTTAGAACAAACACAATTCCCTCCTGCACTGGGTTTTGTGGTGGCCATTATCTAACTATTGACTAGTTAATATAACTACTATCTTAACCCCACTTTCTCATTGAGTACTATATATATTTCTATTTTTAATTTAAACTCTAACACCACGGGTTCAAACTGTTTATCGTTTAACAGAAAATTAGACTCAGGGGGTGGGGGGATTTATCTGATAATTTTCAATTTTCATCATTACCTTGCTCTACTATAATATATATATATATATATATAATTTACAATGAGTATGTATGTAAATTTAACCATATTTATATGAATTCTTTGTACAGAATCTTATACCTATTTGAAAATTTGTAATTTGCAGCATTAATTATTCATCCTAATGATTGGGGTGACCAATAGTTTTATATATATATATATATTTATTTATTTATAATTCCCTATCACATAAAGAGATTTTAATTAGGCAATGGTAGTATTACCTTAACTTATTGTATATTAGCACCTATTAAGGGTATCTGGTCCCCCATTGGTCCAGTTATTATCAACCTACACACTATATATATACATTAACGTATACAAATAACTTTACATGTCTGAGTAACGTGACTATAAACTAGGCATGGGTATACTTACAAAAGGGACCTTACCATATATAGGGAGCTAGAAGCACATGGAGTGGAGGATCCTCGCAGTTATATGAGGTACTTTGGCATTGACGGAGAAATCATCATGTGTATATGTGAAATGCCATTTGAAGAAGGTATGTATTATTGTTTCGTTTAGTTTTAGGTTTCTTTTCATCTGTTCTGCCTTCATTTGCATGGCTGTTATTGCCCCAGTCTTTTTTGATTTATGGTGGTTATAGTATTGTGTTATTGTTATTGCTCTTGTTGTTGTTATTGTTGTTGCTGTTGCTATTGTTATTATTGTTGTTGTTATTATACATACTATGCTACTATGCTACTACGCTATTATCATTCTATCATACATACTATTCCATTAGCACATCATTATACATAAGCATGACTTGTGCCTAGTCATCGGCCCTCCTAATACCCTGTGGTCTACCTCCTACTTCACCCCAGGTGGACCTGGTGTGGCTGTGATCTTGAGAGACATGTACGGTACCTTTACCTTCCACACTAAGATCACCTACACTACTGATGACCTCCTGATTAAACCACAATCTCAGGCTGAACTGCGGCCCAAGCCCCTGACTACTAATGCTGAGGTTATTGCTATATGATATTCCTCTAGCCTATCTTTTATCCCTCACGTTATTTGCTTAGTGTCATATTATCATATTATAGTTATGTAAGGGCGACTTTATATACCCCTTATTACTAATATAATATAGTGTAATATAATATAATATATTTACCCTCCTATCTAAACCACCGCTTATCTTTATTTCATGTATTATTACATTTAATATAATATATATTTTTATTTTTTCTACCCATAATAATAGCGTACTAGTTTTAATTATGCAAAGTCAAGTATAAAGTGATACTAATCGGGCTATGATCACCAATCAAAACACTCAGATGGGCGTGGACACGTGCCCCACCAACGATGAGGGGCCTAGTCTGGCAGATACTCCGACCTACACAACCAATCAGTCATCGTCTATTAGTAGGACATTCACCCAATCCAACTGTGGCAGCTATAAGTTATTTGAGGATTTCTTGAAGGAGCAGGTATTTATAGATGTAGATATATAGTATCATATTATCATACTATCGTACATTCATACATACACACGTACACACATATATATATATGTTCATTTGTTAATACTTCATTTAATTTTAAAGTTACATCTCCATTGGCTGCATTTTACCTTACCCCCCTCAGGATCATGTTATTTTTATAGTACATGGAATACTGGCATGCCTCTTGCAGTATTTAACTTGTTCCTATTGGCTGTTTATAATCCTTAACTCTAGTACATATTGACTTTCTACCATAGAATTAAATTGCATATAAATATATTAAGAGATGTGTTATAAATCAATAGGGAAAGTATATGGAGCGATATTAAAAAACAACCAACGCCAAGGCGATATTAAAAAACAACCAACGCCAAGAGTGGATCCATATAACTTTATTTCAAGATCTAACCTGTGAGGCTTAATTTGTTTTTTGAAAAGATATATCGACCAATATATTCACGATATTAAATCAAGTGTATAGTAATAAAATCCGTATGTACTCACTGGGCCTATAATGATGTTACAATACATTATACTCATTATATTGTATTGCGTTGTGTTATATTATATTATATTATATTATATTATAACATATATAGTTGAATAGTATAAACCAATAGTCTAAGAACCCGTCACTGCCCAATGAGCCCATCATTATCTTATATTAAATTACATCTTAATAATATTATTATATTCACCTTATCAAAGATGAAAACTGAGAAAGAGATCCACGAATCATTGAGCGAGGCTGCTTCCCACGTGGCTTTCCCCGATGAATCCACTGCCTTAGATGTGCCTGAATACAAAGATAAATATACCCCTGGGATTAGTAAATTCCAGATTGGAAGGTATGTTGTTGCTAGGTGATAACCAATGATATTTATGTCTTTATATTTATATTGACTTAGTCTTGATTATCTGTCATTATTTTTGTATTTAATTTGTAGTTATTTACTCCCACCTACATTGTATGTAATTAAAGTTTAAGTTGCCAATAGACATAAATTACTGACTGTGTTCACCAATACGCACACACCATATATACGAGAAAGAAACCTATTTAAAACTAAGGACATTACATGGTTGAACAATACGATAGTAAAATGACTGATAACTTCACCATAAAAGGCAATTAGCAGCGCACTTAGGTCTGCTATCATTGGATAATTTATCGTGCGGTAAGGACAAAAGGGAAAGGAGACGAGTAGTGCAACTGGTTCAGGATAAGCGATTGCTCTGTCAACTTATGGTAGGTGTTTTATTGGTTGATACGGGGTATGGAATGCAGGCGTTGGTATTTGCTCCATGACTTATTACATGGTTTTCATGTGTTTAGTAGAGAAATGTGTACCTATATATGGCTGGTTGTAAAAGGTGAGATATAACAAGAATAGTAATGATCATAATAATAATGACAACAACGATAACAATACAATCATGTATACACACATACATACCACTATATAGTTAACATATTAAGATAAATTTATAATATCAGGCCTTTAATTACTATTTATTATTGAAAAGATATTTAGGTAAACAAATATCTTTTCAAACTCGTGTCAAGGCAATAGAAGATGCAGCTAACAAAACCTTGCCAAGTCTCTGTTAGGGTTGAGTTTGTTATTTATTATTAGAGTATCCTTTAGTTGTTTGCTATATATATGAGGTATAGAATACCAATTTTACCTATTATACAATATTCATCATTCCTTTTTGTTTATAAACACCAATATATCTGTCTAATAATTTATGCATTTATTTGTATTATAACTCTATTTAATTCAACTTTAAATATCTCACTAGTATTTTTTCTGTTAATTTATATTTTATCTATTTGCTTTAATTAGCTACATGTAATTGAATGTCATGCTGATTAGGTAATCTACAGGTCTTGGACGAAATGCCTGAACGAGATACCGATGTATTCAGCGTTCTTTATGTTCCTAAGGTATTTTTTTACTGCCTTAAATTAAAATACTTGCCCCCAATCAAAAGTAGTGAAAGTTGCATTTTTAAAATTCTTTGAGAGAAATGGCGCTGTAGTTCAATTTTTCACTAATAATTAACAATTAATACTCTTCTTGTTATTCGTTTCTGTATTGATTTTTAATTAACATACAAATGGTTTTCCATTATTCTGAGTTTCATATGCAATGCTATTTCATTATTATTATATTCATTATCATGTATTCTGTTTTATTGACGTTAATGCATGGTTAAAGCATTATACATATATATATATATAGGCTGTTAATTACTGGATAAGAGACCTTTTTAGCGAGAAGCATTTATGATGCTATGTAACTATATAGAAGCATGATCTGACATACTAACCAATGAATTAAACCTTCCGTCCCCAATAGTTGGAAGAAGTTATAATTTTGGCATTTATGCTTTTATTCTTATTGGTGGATTATAAACATTATTTTCTTGGTTTATAATATGGATTTATTGGCTAATTTCTATTACTTTATGGCAGGGTTGTTCTGAGCCAGAGAAAATTGTAGGCTATCAGGCCCCTAATTTGATTGGTTCCGATTTTGAAGCCTTCCTGTATAGGTGGGTTCTTATGTTTTGTAGGCTTGTAATAACTGACTATAATTTGTTGGAATAGTGTGGAAAATAAAAAAATAAATTGGTGTGATTGGGTGGTTGGGTTGTCTAAGAGAATATGATTGGTAAATATGTGTAAGGTCGAGGTTAGGGGGGCTACTTTATGAAGTCAATAGTCTACCACCCTGCAAACAATATACATATACGCATACATATTGCCTAGTACATTGCTACACTGTCATTACCTCAATTCATATCATCCAACGAGCTTTAGTTTATTTATCGTATGCAGACCCTATATGCCCTATATACTTTATACTCTATATACCTCACCCTCCTATATACCTTATACCCTATACTCTCTATGTGGCCGCTTTGCCTATATGTCTTCTATGTCCTACCAACCCGCTCTCCTCCCCTATAGCCTAGGCTGGGCTCTAGATGTGACGAAGCATAACAAGTGGCCTAAAGTCATGCCTAGGCCTGAACAATGTGCTTCTCTCCCCTACTATGCCGATCTGGTATCTGAGGTAAGTGTGATGCCCCCTATGATTGGCTAGCTTTGTACTCTCAAAGGGGTCCACTAAATACTTACTTATATTTTAATGTTTTGTTTTCACATTAACCGGTGTTAATTGGAGGATTAGTATTAAAATTGTTTTTTTTTTATGATAGAACCAGCTCTTTATTATTTTAATTATTATTATGGATATCATGAACCTGTCTGCCCCAAATATAGAATCAATAGCCAATTGGAACTCCTAGTGTAAAGCCTTCACTCATTGGATATTAATCATACTGAAGGTGTATTTTACTGTATAATTATAGCCTCTGATTGGACCATTCATAGTTGAAAGACTTGAATGTTTGGTTTCTTAAAAAGCACTTGGAGACTATAGGTTAGCTATAAAATATGAAATTATTAGCATTAATGGGTATGCAACGATAGTAACCGGTATGCCTCTATGGAAATGACAACGCATAATGATTTGTGCATACTAACTAACCCTGTGATGTGATAGGTGCTATTCTATGTACCTGCCCTTATTAGGGACGGTGTACATAATCCTAACGTCACTCAAGTGCGCGCCAGGAGTTCCTCTGCGTAGGTTGCCGTGTTTGATTGGATGAGATACTTATATGGCTATATGTGAAGGGGATATGTGTGTGTGGATGAGAAAGTATTATGTATTGCTGTGTATATAGTATATATATATGTATGTATATCTGTATAGATATGTATATGTACAGATAGGTGTTTCACATCTTAGACGCCGCGCACTTCCACTTATAGAATCTCTATTGCATATTATTATGATAGCAGTGGTAGCCAATGAATAGTATGCCTAATTACCCCTTAATCTTAAACTTATAAACCTATCGTAAGGCTAGTAGTAGTAGTGTTATGGTTTCCATAATGGCTTAGTGTTCCATTTCTTACAAAAAAAAAACAGCATTTTATTCTATAGCTTTAAATTTTCATTAGGTTTTCCGTTGCAAGACAGGTGACCAATCATCAATTGCAATATACATCTAAGCTGCCACTATGTCATAGTGACGTGATCCAAGGATTTTGTTTTTGTTTTGATTGATTGATTTATTAATTTGGTTCACTTATGATGTTTACCTATGTTTCCGTTGGCTTTCTATATGACTATGAATTATAATAGAAATACTTAATGCTAATATACTCAATATAACTGTCCAACTATATATATATATATATAATTAGATATCCATATAGTATTAATATAATCTATACCCATTTGGCCGAGTTAACCTTCTTTCTGTCGAGGTGTATTTTCCGTATCTTCTATTATTATTTGTCCACAGTCATGCCTATTAACACGTTCATCCAATCACAGTAATTGCGCCACGAACTTTTCTGGCTCCTCTGAACATTTTGCTGATGCAAGACTAAGACAAACAACGCCAGGTATGCATGCTGATTGACTATCTAGTGTATACCTGTAGGCGTATTGGTTTATGCGTATGTATGCATATGCTTTTAATTGAATAAGTAAGCATGGTAATAGCACATCCAGACATAGAGGGATAAGTTGATTCTACACCTATATATATGTATATATATATGTGTACTAGTATATTAGTGTAATGCACTGCATGTGTAAATTTAATCTTTTCCTCCAATTCATTCTTAGACCAATCAAGCGGATCACACCCAAAAGCGTTAAGAAGCCGATCTGGTCTTACTGACATCTCCCACTTGATGTCCCCAAATAGTATGGCCTATTTACTTATCTTCACTAATCAACTTGTTCTTTCCCCTTAGTTACCAATTAAAATATACTCCTGACCTGTCTTTCTACCCATTTATTATAACATTAGTATATGGCACCATATATCATATTTTTTAACATTATTATCTGCACTGTGTATATATGTTTTGTTTTTCTTCTATTATCTCTGTAGGGTTGGTGGCAGGGGGGCTATCTAGTCGTGCATAATTGAAAGCTCATGAGGTAGAAGTATGAAGGGAATAATCGAATATCTTTGTATATAGGCTATGGTTTTGTGGTAGGACTGGGATGATATTATATCACTCGCATAATATAGGATGGTCATATAGAATGTGTGTGCATGTATGTATGTATGTATGTATGTATGTATGTATGTACATAAAATAAGCAGTATATATTTATTTATAGATTATCACGTATACACTATAATAACAAAACATAATTAATTCCAATAATATAATTGATATAAGTGATATACACAGTGTTCACTAACAGGGAACCAACCACAGACCACAGAAGAGCTGCAAAGGCAACTGTGGGATATGGATATGCTGATATTGACCACTCGCCATTGGACAGCGAGGAGGGCATATCCGATAATAGGGGCGGCAACGTCATAGATGACGTAATAGAGAAGATTGAAATTGTGAGTATATATATATATATATATATAGGTGTATGTATTATAGATGTTATATTATATTGTTATATAATATACCCTATATAGTACTATGCTTCAATCTGCCTCATCCCTATTTGATCTCATACCATTCCCTACATTACTATTGGCTAGATCACGTTGTCTTTTTTTTACCCAGTGGTTAGTACTATGTCGTATATGATTGGATTAGGTACATTCTGATAAAATAATCACAGGATATGCTGATTTCTTTTATCATTTCTGTATTTTAGTGGTGCGATAATCTCACTGTCAGCCTATTATTACCAATCAGTAGAAGTATTAAAACACTATTTATAATATAACCAATCAAAATAGCCCCAATAGTTTTTTAATACCTCTAATCTATCCAATGTCATGCCAATAGCATCTGGCTACAGCTAGTATGAATGGTTGCTTTGACCTGAAGGTCATATGAGTGGATAATGCATATTGTAATCGTATATAATTGGATCAAAGTCTTTTTTATAATTGGCACTACCTTCTCATCCAACCATATATATTACTATATATTTGCATTTATATATAGCTACAGTAACCAATAAAATATCATGTTCTGATTGGTTTCCGTGTATATAGCTTAGCAACCATGCTGTGACAATCGTCTGGTTGGTGGATTTCGATGACCACCATTTCTTCCCTTTTAAGGTATGTTTTGATCCATATGTAGATATATATATATCTGTTTATAGTCTGTGTGTTTACCTCTGTACGCGTCATTTCATTGGATTGTCGTTTCCGTTGATCTACGATCAAACCAATGTAAAGTATGATCTTCATTATGATTATAATCCAAACACACTATTTATGCTCTCATAAGCTAATAAAGGAATATTACGCAACCAATACGTTACTTTTGTTAAAAGCTGGTCCCAATTATGTGTATATCCCTCCCTCTTCCTCCCTCCCTCTCTCTCTCTCTGTTCTATAACCTTTCAGGACGAGAAAAAGACAATTCTGTATGTTCATCCCTTGCAAATAGGACTGTATCGTATTAGAGTGGAGAGTAAAGTGCAAGAGGGACCTTTAATAGAAGGTAAGTTATAGTGTTATGGTGTTTTGGCTTTATGTTATACTATGCATTTCTATTGCTTGTGGGGGCTGTACTTATTGTATTAAAGCTGAGTGGCGTGCTGGCTTGACCAACCACTTAAAAGTTAGGCTTATAAATCAAAGGTTGATTGAGGTTAAACCATTTCCCCTATGCCTTTCATTACTAATACAACTACATATCTAAACAGTATAGAAAGCAATAATATGTCTTTAAGATGATGTTTATAGGTACATATTATCTACCTATATATATATGTATGTATAAGTGGCTTTTGGTTAGCTTGATTGGACATTATTATTTATGACGTCACGTGTGGCTCGGAAGCTATCTATGTAAGTTTATATATATATAGATTTATTGGTGGCTCATTCTCAATCTATGCTTTTATTGGCATGTTTGGGTCTTGATCTATATATATATATATATATATGATCAGCCATAGGCCTGTAAAATATTGACTAATGAAATATTATTAAGCTATGCATAATTTTCTAATTAGTCTATGCTGTTTAGTAGTACTAATACTTAAACACGATGAAAATGAGTAGTTTAATCTACTAAAAGGCCGGTAATATATTTATAATTTTTATATTCAGGTATGGTTGTAAGCCGCAAAGTGCTGGGGAAAATGGTTCGTCAAACAGCGTTAAATTCAGTCAGGTAAGATTACTACTACTAGCGATATATGGGTATATATTTATTGGTATATTAAAATTATTATTGAATTAAAATTAATATACATACACAAACACAAACCAATCATCTTGTTAAATCACTGTTTGTCTCCCTATTATACGTCATCTCAACAACTCTATAGGCTATTCATCAGACCAAAAGGGTTTGTTTATTAAAGTGTTATAATTCAAATATAGGCTCTATCTGTGCCTTAAATTTATAAAAGGTGTGTAACTGTATTTTTTAATATTTTTAAAATAGATTTTCGAAGATGTAACGAGTTTATTTTAACCAATAACATTCCTTGCACGTATATAGGAGGCGTAGAGCTACTGCTGACGTCACCACCAGACCACACAACTTACGTAAGAAACAAATAGATGAAATTCTAGTAATGGTAAGATAACCCTATCTGCTATGATAAATATATTATATAATTACATTACCATGTATGGTATATACATATCTATCTATCTATACCATTGGTTATTTAAGGAGACAGTTTAAAGTTAGTTGAGTCTTGAAGGGATATACAGTGATGATATTGGTTAGAAAATATATTATAAAACTCTCAAATGATAGGGTAAAAGTCATAGAGGATTCAGATCAAGATATATGCTGATATGATCATGATCTTGTAGAAGGACCAATCAATATCCGCTTTCTATGCCGGCTTACTAGCAGATAAGACCTATGTCCAGGTAGGTTGATATAATTGAATGTAGATCAAGTGTGAGACATATTGCATCTATGTCGTCGTGCTTATCATATATTTGCGCACTTTAACTCGATAAATTAATATATTTAATTTTTATGATTTTAATATTACTTCTTTCCTGTTTTCGTCCAATGCTGTTCTCCGTTTATATTATATAGTTTCTTTCTTTACTTTTTATTTTCATACTCTCAGATGAATGATTGGTGTATAATAATTAAATAATTAAGCAGGTCTGGGAGAGGGAAAGCACAAATAGTGAGACTGCTATGTGTGATATGAGATATAATTGGATATTATATAATATGATGTAGTACAATGCTATTATATAATGTTTAATGTGTCTATTATATAATTGGTAATAATATAATGCATTTCTATACGATAACCTTTGTAGTTGCATTAGGCCCGATTTGTATGCATTAATTAATTAATTAACGCGTACACCCCCACACTCTCTCTTTCTCCTACATACACATACTAGTCGGCCTATAAGGCAGCGAATCTACGGCGCTTCGAGCGCGCCTGATAGCACCTTTAATTGCACAACCACTCTCCATGTGAACATAAATATATATATATTTTAGACTTTACATGAAAAGCGACAGGAATTAGACGTCTAGCTCTACCACTGTATAGTAGTGGTTTGTATGTATTATATGGTCTACCTGTTATGGTAATTACGGTGGTGACATCATCATACTAGTCCGTATATGGCAGTACCTATGGCATCACTTTGACGTATACCCCACTATCTGCCTTATATGGCATTGATACTAATCACATGCTTATAATTGCCAGCTTGTGTGACGGCGTCCAATAGATTTATTTGTTTAGAAGTTTAACACCGCTATAATTAGATAGGTCTCATTAAACCAATAGCCTACGCCATATGAAAACAGGCAGGACCAATTGAAGACAAGATATAATAAATAAGGTAGTTTATTGGTCCATTTTACCAAGAGATAAGCAATCCAATAAAAGTATTAAAAATTATTAAAAAAAAATGAGATGAGGGTAGTGACTGAGTGGTAGTAGGCGAATGGGTTAATTGGCCTGCTGTGAGAGGTTAATAATGTCTTCCCCCTCGAATATGCCTTTGCAATCATTCTTCATAATTGCTTGGATGGCTGCCTGGGCTACTGTATTCACGTTGATTGGGCTCCCATATTGACTAGGGCTAGTAAGAGGGGATCAGGGTTGATTGGTTAGTTGTCATATGGATATATATATATATATATATATATATATATATAGTTATGATTGTGGTTATAATCATACGTATACACGGGTCTATGGTGTGTTGGTATGTGTTCTTAATCACATTGTAATACTTTTAATTTAGTCGCTCACTCGTATTATTTTATGACAACTGCAAACAAACAAAAAGGTCGTTAAAAGTAACAGTAATAAGATAAACAATAACTACTGTATCACAGACAATCCTATATACTGAAAATAAGAAAGACACCAGCCAATGAATTCCATAATGACTCCCTCGTAGAACTATATAATTGCCAATCAGAACACTTAACTCCTCCCGGGACTCCCTCATCTAATTATTAAATTAAAATATTAAAGGGATGAAAATGTCCTTACTAGTCTGGAAACTTGCGTGTGAATGGTCGAAGTATATTGCTATTCCACAGATAAGTCCCCGCCTTTATACCTAGTCCAATGGCTTGTTTGATTGGGTCTTCTTCATCGATCATGAAGCCTGATTATCACCCACTTAACAATAAGTATGCGTGTTTATATTTTAGAGGGCTACCACCTTTAACTTTGTATTCCTAGCCAATTAAAAGATACTATTGGGTTATAATATGTTCTGTTGTTTGTACTGTTGTACTACACAATACCATAGTATATTCTATTACATAATTATTCTTACCTAACATCAATTATACCAGGTTTTTATATAAAAATAAAAGCAGCAATGGTGTAACCATTATCTCTTACTAAACCAATAGAATTGCTTATTTATAGTAAAATTATACATTCTATATATAGCTGGATTGCACCCTACATATGGTTCACATGACTCCCAGGCATTAAGAAAACGTTTACTAGGTGCTTATAAAAATAAAAGAAGCATAGAAAGAGACAGACCTGGGCGAAGAATGACAGTATTGAATCCTTTCATAGCCTGCAAACCTGCCTCGGCCTCCCTCTTGGTGGTAATGTACCTGTTATGCCATTAAACCATTTAATTCATTGTTTTTAATTTTAATTAGCTTTAAACCACACTAAAAAATCTTAATTGCTTTATATTCTACATCCTGCTATAAAACTAAGTATAATTTTGTATAATTTGAAATAAAGTTTTAAATTATAATATAAAATTTAGCAATACATATACCAATGGATAAGGCTTAATCATAGGGCAGCCATCTACTTCACCCATGTTAGGTCAGAGTAAAAGTGCGTAGTGTTTGCTTATTGGAGCATAAAATACTAAATAACAACTACTATTGGTCTTTTTTTTTCTAAAACCATCTTGTACTGATATGCTTTTAATGATCGAGTCCGATCTGGCCATATTAAATGATAAAGTGGGGACTATGATGTATCTGTCAATGGAATTACCTCCCAAATCCTTCATTCCTGACTCAACCTATAAGGTATCCATGACAACCACAAGCCAGTGTCCATAAAATTAATACATTATTAGCGATTGGAGTATATTACTAGATCACCGAATACTACTTAGATAAAGCAGTTAAAAGTAGAGCAACCTGGAAAAGCATAGGCTGTATCTAAATAGATATGTTCTTGTTCTTGTCCTTAAATACTGTCTTTCGAATCATATAGACCGAGAAAGAGAGAAAGAAGACCTATTCATAAAACTATACATATGTACTTAGAAAGGTACGTGTTATAATGGAGTGACAACAAGAGAGAAGGAGACTCACATAGAAGAATAAGAACACATACAGTAACTGTAAAATGGGCTTGTATGTAAGTAAGTGCATATGTAAATGAAAGTATTTATTTTTATGCAGGTGTAGTTGTAGAAATAAAAATGGGAATATTGTTTGGTGATCTGTACATGGTTTTATCGTATGCAATATACAAGTTTGTTTGGTCATTATCATAAAGCAATCTAGATTAAAGATATGCACACCAATCATTGGTACTTACCGTTCGATAATCGAGGGTGCTCCAACAGCAGATATGTATACAAAGGTCTGGATAGGTCATTGTTATAAATAGAATATACTACCAAAATATTAACGAAGTAACGTGATTCGTTGTGGAAGAACAATAAGAAAAGAAAGCCAATACATTACCATAATGAGGAAAATTGTATAGTTATAATGTATAGAACGTATGATATACAATACAATATAATATAGTACAACACATGAGCATGATAGTACATCTATATATCTCCTAACATCAACATTTAATTCCATCTCTCTCCCTCTCTTGCCCTTGCCCACTTCCCATACATCTTTCTCTATTCTCTCTCTCCACATACCCACATACCCCTTCTCCCTCGTTATACCTTTACGGACTTCCCTGCCTCGGCCTCCCTCCCTACAGCTAGAGCACTATCCCTATTGGCCCTCTCGTATGTCTCGGTAGTAGTTGGCTTCACCTCACGTGAGCCACATCTCAAATATGATTTATAGTTACTGCCCTCCAATAGGATCCCGACAGTGTGTACTACAGCAGTGGTATCCCTGGAAGGAAAGAGAATAGTGTAAGCACATTGGTAGGTATAAATAGAAGTGAGAAAAGTAAATATGACAGGTAAGAAATGGGGTGGGGTCCAGGATAGGTTGCAGTACAGGAGATAAGGCATAAGAGGTTAGTAATACATCTTGAAAGAGATAGATAATAGTATAGCATATATAACATAGGCTTATAGTGTTACAGTGGCAGAGTAAGGGTTTGCAATCATAAGATGTCTGAAGAAAATAAAAAGAGAATAGAGTATTCGTTATAATGTATTGGCTGTAATGCCGTGGTGTAATAACAATGTGGCATAGACGTTGAGGCAGAGGTGTAGTAAAGACAGCAGCGTGAGGCCCTGTATATACATATTATCTATTCGGAAATATCAGGACAGTCTTAATACTTTTACGTCATATATACGTACTGTAATAAACCATGATAAGACTCGGGGTCCAGGGCATCCCCCTTCCTCCAATCAACCTTCTTAGTCCAAGGTGCATCTAGGGGAGCCACACCACGTCGGGACAGGCTAATAACCTGATTGATATATGGGTTGGGGTGTGTAAGTAGTTCAATATATGTTTATTAGATTAATACCATAGAATTGGTTACTCTAATGGTTTTCAATAACAACATGAAGGGCTGAACGTTAGGACTTGGGCATGATTATACAATATGGCTCTAGTATATGGGTAAAACAAACAAATGATAGTAATCTATATGCGTCTGTGAGTGTGGGTAGTTAAGCATAGTATACAGCCCAAAACAACACCTTTTTCTGGGTACTAGACTTACTTATGACAGCTAGTGCCTATATGTAAAATAAGATGAATGAATTTTTATGTATATTCATGCTAAAACAAATATGTGGTAGCCTTGGAGACGGTGTGCTGTGGGGGTTAAAGGTGTAAAGAAGGATACGTTATGGATTGAAGAGGAAGGGAAGGGTCTGAAGATCTTTAAATACCTCGCAAACACTTTGGATTGCAGTTGGTTTGCTTTTGTCATATGAATATATATATATATATAAAGTAGGAGAAAATAAATAAAGAAAACCTCAAATAAACAAAAATAAAAAGAAATAAACTTACAATTTACACAATCACCGTTGATATATTTTTAATAAAAAATAAAGCAACAAGGACGTGATAATAAGGATAGATATAATAAGGATATGCATGCATGAAGCTACATGGGTGTACGTGAGTAAGTTGGTAAAGGATCTAGCTGGACCATAAAAAGAGTAGGCGGTATATTGCCTAAATGTGCTTGCTAGCACCCGTAAGATAATACTTCGCTTGTTTAATTTCTTTTAATATAAATGGTAGAGGATGGGGTGCGAGATAATGAGAAAGAAAGATACTGGCTACATACCTCTAACCCTCTCTGTACCGCGGCTTTGCAAACACTACGGCCAACAAAACCGTTGCCACCCACCACCAACAATTTCATAGCACTAGGGACTACCATGTTTTCATATAGAACTACTACAACTAATAGAGATAATAATAAATAACAATAACACTAATACTGTAAATTATATATAAATTTCATGTATCTCGTAAATGCAATTGTCGTGATTTATACCAATCAAACCAGGTACAATGGATTTTTAAAATGCATTCCACTACTAAAATATGTTAATTTTTATACCCAATGAAACCTGAGTATATCACACTTGTGATATTTAATTGGTTAATATTATCTTATTAATCTTATAAGCCGTCTCATTGGGTCTGTTTAATGGCGCACCGGGCACTTGTGACAGGCTCAGACAAATTTCACAAACATGAGCATTAAGTTTATATGTAAAAACATATATATATATACATGCTAATAACATAATTCATTGTAAGTGTATCTGAATTTTGTATTCCCATTGTCTAATATTATCTTTATCTGTTGTATTTATTTATGTCACTATACACTCAATACGCGTATAAATATATTCACCGAAAAAATAAGTATACAAGTAAAACCATATTGTACTGCAATCAAATATTCTATTAAGTTTTATTTACTGGTCTTGAGGCAAACACTGTTCAAAATCAATTCGCAATCCCGTTTTATAACATATTCTCTCTTTATTTTGTCTCTGTTTCTTATTAAATTAAAATAAATAGTAAATAGGCTATCTACCAGTTTTGCAAGATAAAACAGTAGATACTATGTTTACCTTTATTGCATATGCCACATTTGTTTTATTCTATCCCTTTCATAATTTCCTTTTCATATGCACTTTTGATGGACGGTAAACGTTATACTTACACCTCTGGTGTATTATGCTCTTAAATGTAGATTGCAAGGTATATACATGCACAATGTTTTCATATACATATTCTAGTATATATATTAGTAAACAGGGTAAGTTGTGAATATTGCTGCATAAATTTTTATCAAATATTGATTTGATATATATGTGCTATAGATAAATTCAGATGGCTTTCTTTGTTGCGTGTACAATTACATTAAAAAAGACAATTTACATATGAGGGTATAGAGAAGAAATTCATTTTATTTATTACTTTTTACAAACCAAGTACATGACATAGCTTATCCGATCGAATTTATATGTTTACATTATTATATGTTTTGTTCAGGTACTAAAAAAAGCTGATATTGCTCCCATGTTTTCTTTAATCTTTAGGTATCAATACAAACATTCTTTTGAACTTTTTGTTTTGTTTACCTAAATAATCATTTATAATATACCTTTCATAATAATAAAAGAACTTTTAACTTAAACATTGTCTAATATCGTGTATATCAGGCAACAAACATATATACAGATGAGTAATCCGAGTATCAAATTGCTGGTTGCTACCGCATCAGGTTGTAGTCTCTTGGGGCTATATGTATGGGGAATGTTTTATATGCAAAAACATGCGCCAGCGAGGGCTTATTCGGTATGTGAGGACCCCTATATCATGTATAAATGCACTAAACCGTCAAATATAGTTGGTTCAATTACCTAGATACCGTCGAAATATATACTAAATAATAATCAGCATTAAAGACTTTTAATAGACCTCGTATTACCATGTTTTCATTGCTACAAAACATGATGAGTTAATATATAAAGAGGTTAACATAGCAGTTGTCTTTTCCCTCGGCTATCATTGTTTTATTTGATTTCCCTCTTTGTACTCCTTACATTAGTCTTAGGTTATATTACTTTTTCATTTTCAAAATACAACCAAATATTCGAACATATTCACCTATGTATTTTCCTTTACTTCTTTCACATTATGTATGATTCTTTATGCTCTCACTCCTTTCTCTGCCTATTGTTTCTTCTCCCATTCCTTTTGCTACAACCTTGACAAAAACAATTAAGTCTTTAATCAGACAATAATTATACTTACGTAGTCATCGTCTTTGCATGATAACAAGTATATTAACAAGAAACTGAGAGTTGCTTATGAATTGGATACGTTACTCGTATACAGAAACTCTGCCCAGAGGAACGTAGAGCTATTGAGATCCGGAAAAAGCGAAATGAAGAAAATGAAAAATTAATGTGGGAATTAATGCAGGTATATGGGGGGTGAAGATAGTAAAAGGAGGTTACTGTAAAAAATAATACAAGATTAGATGCTAGATATTTAAAGGAATAAGTAAGATGATTGATTGAGCAAGAGGTAACTAATAAGATTTTCATTGATACGAGATATAAAAAGAAAATATATGTGGAGAGGGAAAGAAAACAAATATATTAAAATGTAAAGCAGGTTAACAGAGAGTATATATTCTGGATATTTAGTATTAACGATGTAGCTATGGGTTTATATGATTAGATATGGCAAATAAAAAATATATGTGTGTTATATGCTTATTTACTGGTATATGTTAATGATATATGTACTAAATCATAGTATCGTCAGCTATATGCCATCCCTGTATGACATAGGTTTTCACGTATAAACCATATTTTTGTGTACCTCATACTGTTTTCTTAAAATTATATATTTATATTCAGACATCATAATATCATTCCTGTCCTTATATCTTTGTGTAAACCCTCAATGACGCACACCTTGGATCTTATTCTTTCCAAGTAGTGACACAGCTGATTAATTTTAGGAATACTAACTTATTTACTAAGCAATAACATAGACACATCAATGCTATGCTAAGCATTATCACATTCAATGTGGTATTTTTACACCATACGGTTTCTTTCATCTTGTTTACTCTTATTATTTTTCCAGCTAAAAAGAGCGTTTGTTTCCAATGATATTGCCCTATATATTTTTAAACAAAGCCCACTAATATTTGCCATAAATCCTTTAGAAAAACGTAAGATCTGACCGACCGGTCTGGGATGTATGGATGCAAGATAAATATGATGCAGAGGAAAAAAAACAAAAGGAACAAGAGGCACTTCAGAAAGAAAAAAAGAGTTAGATGAAATTTTATTAGCATCTTTTATATTATTCTGGTGTATACTAGTATTTTACCTTTTCTCTCTCTTTTTTGCTCTGAATACATTTTTTTATAGGTTTCTTCTCTCTTTCATTGGCTTTTATTTAAGGTTCTGTATTCTCCCTGCTTATGCTAGTTTCATCTATCTTTTATTTGTCTTTTGGTATGTGTTAACATTCTATCATATATTACAATACACACCTAACCCGCTATTACTCCTATAATGATTTATTGATAGCGTATATATCTACCTAATCTCTTATGTAAAGTATTTATCATTACTTAACGCTGAATTTTATTACATAAGTCCCATAATATTTTAAGATCTTAAATAAAATAATTTGGGAGTTGATATATTTATATATATGTAGTATACTGTTGAGGGTTTACAAATATAACTCTAGCTATTGTACGACACGATTCTTGGCCAGACGGTAATAAGGAATATGTATTTATATTTCAATCCTACAATTGTTTGATGTTGTCTTTTATAAAGTATATTTACCTAAACTACCAGCCTAATTCAGTTTCCTGAAAAGTATACTTGAATATGAAAACTAAAATATGGTACGGAGTTATATGCGAATGTAAACCTTCGACATACTTATATTTTATTAAATTGATGAACTACACTATGCTATATATGATAAAGCAATAAACCGTATGCCTGTATTTTCATGTTGTTGCATTTCAAATTGTATAAATAACTAGTGATAGTGTACTTTTTAAGCTGTGCCTCAGAGACTGTAAGCTATTAACTTTGGCTGTTTACTAACATAGAGATATACTACCATGTTCAGTAATTGTAACGATATCTAGTTTTCTCCGATGGAAATTTTCAGAAAAATGATAAGAAAGATTCTTGCTTAACCGCTTTTTATGTTTACTTTTATGGATTGAAAAACGTGTACATTAATATGAAATAGCCAATAGAAGATTAACTTAAGGATATAGTCCTAAGGTAGTTTTCGATCACGACTATCTAGTTTATCTAATATGAGTCAGTTAACCTCAAAGACGATTTACAATTACATAAATAAAAATAATAGTAATATGTAGATTTAGTTTGTAAATTTTCCATATTATGGGTCCTATTCTAGTATAATAGTATAGAAAGGGTTTATGCGTCGTATTTAACGGTGCCAAGATCTTGAGCATAATTACAAGCGTATTGAGTTGAAGTGGTATATGCATAGTAACACATATTCACACTCTCTAGTGTCTAGTATAATGATATGTTCTGTAGATGATAGTGTATGTGTTTTTTTTTCAATCTAGTTAATATATTTGTTAAATAAAATACAGCACTAATTGTAACAGCGAACGGATGAATGTGTCGTATCCCCGATTTGTAACTTAATTGTGTTACTACATAACAGGGATTAGTAATAATGACCAATCTAAATTGAGACATTTTATATAGTTATTGATGACTAAAAATTTCAAGTAACCAATCTGGATCGGCTCGCACTATATAGTAATTGGCTAATATAAGAATGTGACATGGCTCACGTTATGCAGTGATTTGCTATAAGTATTTATCTTAATTGTATTAATTAGATTAATTAGCTAGTGCGCGATAATAACAGTGTGATGCCATGCCATCCTGGACTATCAAGATAGATATTCAGATAATTCGACTAAAAAAAGAAACTATAATAACCGGCATTACATAAAGACATAAAAGTTTCTGTGAAAAAATATTAAAGCAGGTTGGGTTCAATACAGCTACGCTTATACATCCTAAATGCAGAGTGTTACTTGAAATCTAGAAAAACCTCTAGAAGAGAATAGAAGTAAATTAGAACAGGTTCAAGGAGAGGAAGCATATAGTTGACGCCATAATGTCTGTCTTCATCATTAAGTTTTAGTTAAGTATACCACTCTACCTAGAATACCTTTACATTTCAAAAATAATAGTTCAAACTAAGGAAGTTACTACTACATTTCAATTACGGTAAGCTTCCTGTGGTACATATATATCGCCGGAGATGGGTTTTGAGTTTATTTTACAAAAAATGAGTGTCATAGGTGTGGAACCAGATATTTAGTCTACATTTTTTATTATTATTTTTCAATCATGTTTAAAAGTGTATGTTAATGTTGCATATCATTATTTTATATATATATATATATATATATATATATTCTCCTAATATCCTTACTCTATTCACTATTACATTTTTGATTTGGGATTAAGACATTATAAGGGGTATAGTGCAATAGGAAGGTAACCATTATGGCGTTAGAAAAAAAATTAAAGTTAGAAAGGCGTTTTATCTGACCAAGATAAGTGTGCTTCCTTAAAAAATTATATCTTAATGTACCAATATAATTATAATATACTATATTTATTTCTTTTATTATTAACGACTTTATCTGCTTGCCCTAAGATTATTGTAATAATTGCATCGCTCTAGTACAATTATTTGTTCGATCCCTTTCTACTGCCCCAAAAAAGAATATTTTGCATATGAAACCAAAATGTGGTTTATTTGGAGACAGTAATAGAAGTAAATAAAGCCGGGATATTCTCAAGCACACCTACATCTTCTGTTTCGTTACATATGAAAGGAAAAACGTGTTGACTTTTCCTGAATCTATATTTTAATGCTATTGTCTTTATTATTAGCCACGATGCCTAAACCAAATTTGTAATCAGACTTTAAACGATATATTTTTACCCTTTCACAACCAAATATTTTTCCAGTCTAACGGGCTATTTATTGCTTTGACAAAGACTACTTAATAATGACTTGGTTTATATGTAACTCTTGTGGAATAATATTATATTAGTTTTAAATATGAGCAATCTACATTACACAAGGAATATTATACAAGCAAATACTTTATATTTATTACCCAACACAAACCAAGACTATTTTGTTTACTAACAGATAACGATAGCTACTGGATCTGTGGTGTAAAAATAAATTATCATCATGGAAGTTTACAAAGACCCAGATATTGAAGCTCTTGTCCTACGTACGTGGGAGCGAAAAATCATTCAAAAAAAGATGGAGAAACGAGCTAGACAAAAGTGTGACGCGTTTTATAAAGGTAGGTGGTTGCCATGGACATTGTGCGGATTGGTCATTGAGCTATTATAATATATATATCTTAAGCGAACAAGTAAAAATTGCGCAGATAGGTAGATATATAAATGGAATGGGTGTGATTAGGGTATAATTATGAAAAACTAGTTTACACATGGAAACTCGAGATTAAAACATAATAACACGAATCAATTAGATCTAGAGACTTGGTTATTGGTGCTTTTGAAATAAATCTATGCATAAAGTTAGGATTAAAGATTCGTGTTGATATGATAACAATACGATTGGATTGGCCTGTTTCACAATAACCGACAATTTCATTCTGTATTTGGATTCAACAGACTGAAAACAATTTACTTTTATATTTATGTCTTTACGCATTTTGTTTCAATAATAACAATATATAATAGTGTCAATACTGTTTTTCACAATAAACACAAGCCCATTACCTTATGTATTAACTATCAAATATGGCTACATATAAAAAATTAGATAAAGTAACTAGTTACAAGTTATATATATATAATGAATTGATACTGGATTCTGAAGTATTCTCTATATAAAACACTACAGTTAGAAAGTATAATAAGATTCTTTCCAAGACAGATTGGGGACCCTTGATTATATAGTGATACCGAATATAAAGCGTATGGGTTTTTATCCTACACTCTTTGCTTGCAATTTTGGCTGTCGCCCTGAACATGAGTGACATAATCAGAATTACAATACAAGCTAAAATTGTCAATAATGACTACACTATAAAGAAATAATAACTACAATATAGTGTTGATAATTACCACACACTAAAATTGATACTAACACGCTGAATTTGTTTTTATAAACCAGACTATGTTAACTGCATGAATGTTAATGTCATATCAGGGGCCTGGAAGTGTAGAATGACTATGCATTTACTAAGTAACTGCCTCGATGAATAGTAAGTTAACTTTATTCTAGTATCAATTGATATGAATATAAATACAAATATAAATATAAAAAAAATTATATAGATCATATTTCTAGTTTGCATCTCTATTACACACGAATAATAAAAACACTATACACATAAATAATAATAAATATATATACATACACAATATGATTCTATACCTCTTATTTCTAAAATGCATTGTTTCTCTACAGTACTACAAAAGCGGACTATCGTCACGCTATTATTGAATATGTTACACTTGAAAGAAAAATCTTGCAGGAGGAATATCACAAGCGAAATTTAATGCCAGTTAGAATATAAATTAAAAATTAACAATATAATGATTTTAAATGATTTTCTTGTGCATACGCCAGTTTTGCAATACGATATGATATGTATATGTATTAGATGTATATTTACGTAAACTAGATCAACCAAAATTCAATTAGGGAAGGATATAATTTAAAAGGCCAACCAAGGAGTTTAATATAAGTTAGAAAAGTAAGATTTTTAAAAACAGTTTATGCAGATTTATTTCAGCATTAACTGTTGTGGTACAATATTGTCACATTTATTTACACTATATTTTATTCAATTTTAGTTCTTATACTAAATAAGGATAATAGATAAATATTTGCAGCACTATGTAATTGTTTATTTACATTATATTATGAAATTGCATTTTACGTCAAGCTAGGTAGGACTACACATAAATATTTACCATACAGTAGGGTTACATATTTATTTAGACTATACATTGTCCAATTTTGTTTCCTATACTAAGTAGGGATCACACTTGGATTTTTCTGAGTCTATAAGTGATACACTGCCCATCTAGCCATTATCTTCGAGTCTATACTCTCTTTACCAAGAATGCTTTGCAGCTGACATTAAAAATGCTTTTCACACTGATTATATCATAACTATATTGTAAATACTAATTGTGTAAATTTTTTACTTTTATTATGAAAAGTACTTTTTATTGTCTTGGCCAAAATACGTTTGAACAGAGAAGGTATAAAAATATATATTTCAAATTACCATAACTGCAAATGGAAATAACAGAATTAATAAAGGTATATATATATGGGAGCACTGTTTATAACAGATTCTATAGAATAAGCACTACCTGCTTTATTTTGAAATTTTAAAACTTTTTTAAAAGAGTTAACTGTCGATTTCAGTCTATGTACTATTTATCTCATTCGTGTTTCGAGTGGCAGCCGATTATGGAAAGCAGAAAATTTAAGTTAAAACCATATAGCTTTTATTCAGTATCGTTACAGAATCTAGATTGCCCAGTCTGTCTAAGACAAAACCATTTTATATTATTTAACTATAGCATTTTATATATTGAAGACTTCAGAACCAGCATTAATTAATTAGATAATTATAGCTAAAGGTGCGTTGCCTATTGTGTATATGTAGTCTATATTTGATATTATCACCCTTCTTCAATGCAGACTGTCTGTAAGCAATAATATCTAGATAACATCAATGTTTATTGATGTAATATTGTGCGAGAAGTAATTCTCCCAACATTTGTCATTGATGTTTCTTACTTAACAAGGACCTTTTCCTTAAACTTGACAATGGCAGTTAGAGTTAGTGGCTTCTTAATGAAGAGAAACATTTACCTTTTATGTATTAACGTATGTATATGCCATACTAATCGCTAATGCTATTAACCACTTCTAAGCTAATTTAGACTACATCCTACTCATTCATTAGTGGAATGCATGGACGTTAAATTCCTGGTTAAGAAAAAATCTTTTTAAACACGAATGCTATTGGTTATAAGTTTATGTAAGTATAAAAGGCTTCTAATGGTATGAAGCTATAGATATTTCTTAGACAGTAAATAAAAGTATATGTTATTCACTCTTCCTTAATTCCAATGCAAGAATCATTTACATATTATATCTATATTAAATTAATCTCTCCTATTAAATATTAATGCAGATCTTACAGTGCAAAGAGAAAGAAAAATAACAAAATGATGAATGCTTACCATGTACAAAAAAGGCATCTGTGGTGGTCGCAATAAGACCCATGTTGAACATGGGCTTATTGAACACCATCAATGTCATTATAAACCACTTAGATATGAAATAGGTTATCATATTTTCACAACTAAGTCACACAGAAATAAGGAAATGAGAGCTGATTGTTTTTACTATATAGTTTAGGTTTCTTCAAATTTGTTTTCAGGTCGCATAGATTGTAAATTATAACAGCTGATTTATCTTTTTTGTTATAGAGTAATATTATCAAATAAAATTATAATTAAATCCTATCATAAGCTGCTATAGTATTTTGCATAACTAAGATTTGTTAAATCTATGCCAATAGACTTTTTATTTAAGATGGGGAAATCAGCAGTGACAGCGATAGCACAGATAATGATTGGAATGGACCTATAAAACTGAACAAACTGGAAGATAATGACAATCAGCTTTTCAAACATGATGTTAATACAAGCAAAAGTAATCTACTGGGTAGTATGCAAGACTAGTAATTTCTAACAAACTCTTACAAAATGTCCTCCAGACACTTTAAACCCAACATATTGCATACACAATACCTAAAACCTGCATATAAGTAGCGCAAACGTGCATAATTATTATCCTACTTTATTTAAAGTGCTTATTTTATTTTTCAACTTGCTGGCCTATTCACATATATAGATTTATGCCATTATTATATACTTAATATCCAAGCTATAAACAAATAGCATGGTTAAAAAATATTTACTTTCATAAACATGTGTTTAAACAGAAATATTTAATTAATCTGGATATTTCTTTACATAGCTACAAACACTTAATATTATTAGCAATAATCATTACTAATAATATTTACAGTAAAATCTTGTATTTTTCTTCCTTGGGAACATGATTGATGACTAGTCGACCATCATAGGATAGAGAAGCAAACACCCAGGGGTCAGCAGTACTGTTCATATGAGGTTGGGTGGTTAGTAAGAAATGAGATGGGGTAACGAGGAGAATGGATATTTAATGTTGATGGATATACACTAAATGTGTATTAAATGAGAATAACTAGAATAATGTCGTAGAATAAAATAGTAATAAATTAATAAAATAAAATACAATGCAATGTATAGTACATCATAGTACAATAAAGGCAGTCATCATCCATTTCAATAAAGCATCGTTAAATTACTCTAAATTTCATCTCAATGGCTTCCATTAAATTTGAATTTTATTATTGTATTGATAACACTACAAAGAAATTATTAATCAACTTGCATTTTATATATAAGTTTTTATTGGTAACTTAAAATTTTAAAAAAAGGTTCAATTGAATATCGATATATATCACTTTGCAAACCGACTCTTATTTAGCATAAGTAATTCATAGCAAACAAGGATCTTTTGAGATAAAAATATTGGTTTTAAAATTATAAAACTTGAACAATTGGACATTAAATTTGGCATCAGTTACAGTCTTTATAATAAAACAAAGGGAAGGCGGGCTTATACATATATGTCAAATTATATATCAATACAATAATAGTAAATGAGAATGTTCTATTCTTGTATTTTCCTATATAATGCTCACACGCACTAATATTATTCCTTAATATCTAAAGATCCTATTGGTTATTGCTCATATATTGTCTAATTTTAGCTATTAATCCAACCAAACAACTAATCATCTAATTCATGGTTGTTTTTCCTGGTTATATAAAATGAAATTCTATAATAAAATTTTAATTCATTGTTCACAGGTAATCAACATGGAATTAGCTGGTAATTAGTAACAACGTAAGCCATAGGTATCAACAGACATACAGACATAGGCCTACACAGCCCCAACCAACCCAATATGGCACTGACCTCCACTCCATGACGTACACACTGTCTTCATGCTCCTCATATGTCCTGATAATCCCATCTTGTTGCTGCTCTCTGGGGAATCTATTGTGTATAACCATCGGTTAGCCCTTATTTAATTAATAATAATCAGTGCATTCTATTTTAATTCAACTTTTATGTCCTGCAATTTCTTTCTCTCCCATCTTAATGTATGTGTGTCGCCCAATCTATTTATACACCCACACACAAATCTCTTTACATATATGATTGGTGGCTCCAACTGTGCTTACTTTACAGGACACCAATATACTAACAGACCGCCCCACCCACATGTAACACTCACAATTCATCGTCCTGATCCATGCCCGGGTCTAGATGTCCATAGGGGTCACTGGACAGAGAGAGGACGTTGGATAAAACCACCTATCCCCATACAGGGTTAAAGATTCGTACATATATTTCCCACTTTCAACCCCTACAATTGGCGTAATAATCCAATCCAACAATATAATAGGCCCAGTCATAATATGCTTATGGAGCACACGGTCGCCATCTACCAATGAGAGAGACGATAACAAGCGAGAGAGAGGCAGGAGAAGAAAGGTAAAGGAATTAAACATGATAGGAGGGTGTTGGTTATATATATACAAATTATAAAGTTGTTTAAAATTTTACTATTTCATCTGCACTCATCCAGCCAATAAAGCAATCAAGAGGAAGGTGATAGAATAGAACAAGAAAATGATGAAAAGGAAAACATAATTGAATAAATGAGTGGAAATAAAGGAAACAAGGGTGATGTGATTGGTGCAGAAAAATATACCTGACTGTCAGAGCCTGCCGACAATACCAATTGGTCGTGGAAATGATTGTAGCGCACACTCCACACCCTAGGGGACAGATTAGTGGCTAAACATCATGGTATATTTTGGCTTATAGGTTTAGAAGGCTGGTGAAAAGGTAAAGGGTGGGCATGATTGCTAATTAAGTAAAACTTAAGGAAATGTAGGTAGTAAAAATATATTTAGTGATTAACAGAAAAAACTTGTATTAAATGTTTTGTATTATATGATATTATACTATACTATATTATATTATACTATATCATACTATACTACATTATATTATACTATATTATATCATAGAGTATTCTCATAAACCCGTCCTCTAGCGCACACACTAATTAGTTCAGCGTTATATAAATCTACAAACACATACACGTATATACACACATTCACACCCATATATATATACTATACATTGAGATAGACAAAATAGAGCCGATAAAAAAACAAAATACGCAATGTAATAAAACATATAAACCTACCAGTGCGTATGGTGATGAAGAACCAATAATGGCTGACTATAGTTGCGCACATCCCAGAATTTAACCTTGTTATCGTCTCCAGCTGATTGATCATTTAAACATTTAATATCACGTAATGTTACCAAAAAAGGGTTAGATTGGGCTAATAATGGTGACATTGGATAGCTTAAGTGTTTAAAACATAACGTATTTAAATCTCTTGCAGGTTTTGCTATAGGAGATATTTAATGTAAACAAACAAATATTAGTAGTGGTTTACATCATTGGTTATACATGTATATTATAAGTGATACATACGAATATCCTAAGTAATATAGATTCATCCCCGACCCCCGTCCCTCTCCCTCCCTCCTGATCTCTTAGCCCCGTCTCTCTACCTACCACTAGCCATGTAGTACTGCTTATTAGGATTGAAATCCATATCTCTCACCTGCTGAGTATGGGCTTGTTCTATACAGTAGACCTCTCTAGGGACCATTATACATCACTACCAGTCACCATTGACTATTAAAAATAAAAATTATTACAGTTAAAAAAATACAAATTAGACATTGATAGATTTATATATTAAAATTCAATAATGTCAATAGATTGGAAAGTAAAACGCAGAATAAAAAAACCATTAAAATAAATGATGCCTTGCAAACCAATGGGGTAGTCAAATTAATTATATTGTTCGTTTTTAAAAATCAACCCTTTCTGTTATTGGTACACACCCTCTATACCTGCTATATATATGCATATGGCATTAGTATATGTAAAACACAAAATATTACAATACAATGCAAAATAATATAATATAATACAATATAATATATAATATAATACAACACAATAAAATACAATTCAATATAATCCAATATAATAGCATGGAATATGAGTGCAGCAAATCTACATATATACAAGTATACTATTTTGAACCCATCCATGCCCCACATATATATAGTATTGTTGACATTTTATAATACATCATACTCCATCCAATAAAATAACCGCAATAGATAACATATATAATACACAGCTAATGGTATGCATGCATAGTCCATGTGCAATCAAATATATAATACCCGTTACAACTCCCACATGGCCTACCACACAACCAATAATTCATCAGCATTAAAAGTAATACACAAGACTATATATATATATATATATATATATACGTAAATGGTTTACATAGAGACATAGCAAGGGAAGAGATAAAAATAAATTAATTAAGAGGGTCAATCACAATCAATACTTCATAGATCTTAGATCCCATCCTCTTATCGCTGCCCCTGTAGCAGTAGCTATTTGTGTAGCCTTATGATGGGGATTCCAGCATCCACCACTAAATATCTTCCCTCCTCTCCCTTCCTTTCCTCCACTTTTCTTGACCTACACCCGAGTACATGGGTTAATTGGCTATCAAGGCTAAAATGTACAGTATTGTATGCATATATATATGCATGTATACGTAACAGTAAATATTGTAATGTAATATAAAGGGTAACAAAAGAATAACATCTAATATTAGGTATAAAAATTGCTTATATTACATATCATTATACTATGAGATATAATGGCATTCTATGCTACTAGCATGCATGCCCTCATATTATTATACTATCATATCACCCTACACCATACTATAAAACATAAGACAATATCACATACAGTGCAATGCAACCAACCAAAATACCTTGGACACCATGGTTTCAACATTAACATCCCATAACTGAATCTGGTCCTCCCCCAGAGCTACTAATTCATTCGTGTTGCTAGGGTTCCAGAGCATACTATATAATAGGATTTAATTATTAAGTCTGTCAATTACTGGTCCTCAACTCGAATATATCTTACTGCTAATTAATTAATTAAAATAATATACCAATGGGGTTCTAATGAAGTATAAACAACATACCCTGCCAGCGTGGAGGGAACTCCTTTAAGGTCCAATAGTTCTTCCATCTCGTAGATCTCTTCATCATCAACCATTTCACCAAGTGGTGTCTAAAGAAACGAGGTAAGGCACGTGGCTATAAGTCACGTATTTGAATAGTATAATATGCCTATATAATATGATATGGAAATATATAACATATATGTATAGGCATACATATACAGACATACATACATACATGTATAAAAAAAATACACATATACCATACATATATACAAGTATACACATACATACATAAATACATACATATACATACAACACATACAAATATACATACCTCATCCAGCGGTACCTTCCATATAGCAATTCCCATGCCACATTTCCCAGCCTCGTTTGGAATGGCTGCAAAGAGTGTGATGGGTGCATTTTTAAGAAAATTTAGATGGGATGTATCAATCAATTGGCATGCAAGTAATTTAAATATAGCATATGCATTGAGCTACTTATCATATATGGAACCTTGTAAATAGCTCATCAATAAAAAGCCAATATACCTTTTAAAAATACAATCTAACTTCTCTAAATAGGAAATGGGATCCTTCGATAGCCATGTTACTACTACATAGACTGCATAACATATATTGCTATATTATTGTTGCTATATTATTATATTATTATAGTTCTATATTATTATAATATATATATAATTACATACATAGCAATCTATAATATATATAGATAGATAGACAGAAAGGCAGACAGATAGAGAGAGGGGCTGTAACAACATACAATGATTGTAAACGGTAGAGAACACATTAGGCTCTGTAGTATGACTCGTTAGATCCCACACCTCTCCCTTAGAATGTCTATACGCCCTACTGTGTACTTGGGTTTCCTCATCATCAAACTCTACTACGTGTACCTGGTATATATATTAGTGTGTTATGGTGATATTGGTTGGTTGATGTGGAATTCATCCTAGGAAAAGAGGACAAGGAAAAGGGATAGCAGAGTGAGAAATAGGAGGGAGAGGATAGCAAGGGAGACGAAGAGGGAAAGGAGAGTGGTGAGAAAGAATATGTGCGAAGAAGCCATTATTCAAATCTAGTATACTGTCAAAACCATAAATCATAGTGAGGGCATAAAGGAATAGGAGAGAAAGAGAGGGTGATAGGAGAGGAAGAGAAAAGCGTATAAGAGAGAATACGTGTACAGGTGAGTATAGGCGATATACAGACCTGATATGGGAGAGGTAGAATAGGAAAATAATAACCAAGAGCTAGTAGGTAGAATATTCAGGGATTGGATTAATATCACAGAGATGAATTGCCACTAAGATCATTGGTTTGTTACTAGCCAATCAATCCTTTAATATTTTTTGAATTTATTAAGAGATCGGATTTAAAAATATGCTCCGTATGTTGCTTTGTAATAATTATTTCTCTACTTTTACATGACCTTCATCCAATTATCTTCTCTCTTTCCCTTTCTTTAGTGCTAAACGGTTAATGTACGTTATACTAGTGGGTAGGGTGTCCAAAAAATGCAACAGATATAAGGTTGGCCGTATATAGTATGAGATCCATCATATATATTAGCCATATATGGCTGTAAAATAAAGACGGTGATATGTGTAGTATGAAATATCTTACAGGACAATAAAATGAATAACCAATGGGAGAGTCCACAGGATTATATGCTGTAAGATGTACTATGATACATTAAGGTAGATAGGTAGGTCTGCTGCCCACCACAGTATATACATACAACTATACACGTATATCTATAATTTTATACATATTCATAATACTATATGTGAGCACACATATAGTGGCATATAACTGTGGTACATAACCAAGCTATCCCTGCGTCCCATATAGAGATAATCTAACTAAAATCAAAAAGACATAATTAAGTAGACAATTTTTAACAACCAGTATAAATAAGCCATTATAATTAAACAGAAATAAATAAAAATTTATTTAATTAAAATTAAAATTAAAAAAAGGCTAAAAATTTAAACAAGTCCAAAATAACAATATACAAATACAACAAGAATTAAAATTAAAACTAAAGTGATTCAACATGTCATGGCCATATACCAACCTGGTTCTCACTTGTAAGCGTCTGTGTTCCCACATAAAAACGAATCAACTCTGACTGACCCTGCTGGCTGGCCAAGCTACGGGCCTGTAATAGAGTTAATATTTATTATGACTAGCGAGGAGATATAAGAGAAATGTGTGAAGCCATAGGGTTGCATGTGATGTGAATGGAGATATAATATAGATTATTAGAAAGGATCTTATGGTTGATTTACCAATGACTTCACTTTCTGCAAGTTTACAATAATATAGTGCTATCAAGACTATATGAAAGATGTAGGCTGTATCTATCAAGTAGGAAGAGAGTGATAGGGGGCTAGGGGAGGTGTGTTTGTATGCTATATTAACATGTAATATATATAGGAGAGAATTCATAATTTATTATATAACTGTGAAAATGGCACCGCTTGCTAAAACTGAATTTAGATATGGAGTTGATTTCCTAGGAAAAAAAAATGGTAGTTGAGGTACGTAATGTCAGATGTCATGTAAATTAAGTACACGTTTTATAAAATAAATCATTATTTACTTGTGTAATTAGAAATATGTGTGTAAATAATTGCAATAAATACGTGTATAAATAACATACAGGATACTCTAAACCATAAATGACAGGGGCATCATCGGACGGGAGCACCATCCTCACGGCTATATTTACTAAATCTCAAGTAACATTATAGTGAAATGTTGTTATTAACATTGTTTTACTTTTAAAAATTGTATTAAAAAAAATGGTACTGTTGGTGGATCTGTACATATTGAAAGTTCTATTGATTAAATGTTTAAGTGTATTTAATGCCTATTTTCTATTGGATATATTGTTTAATTTGAATATTATTTAAGTAGATGTGTTGGTGTGCACATTTTTTTATACTATGATTCAAATAAAGCGGAATTTGCAAAATATTGATTTTATTTTTATTTTCTTCAATAGTATTTTATTTTTATTTTTTCCTAGTATGTTGCTCTAATATAATCTCATTTATACTTTTTATACTAACCCCATTTACAACTATCTCTCTCACTAGATATATTGTTTTACGTAGTTTAGTGATTGACAAATCTCCATCAGAATGTATTATTAAAATATCTGCGCAAATAATTAATTAATGACTCGGATGATTGGTTAATAAATAATTTAAGCGCGAAATAGCGATAACAGATTAACTGCTTTGGTGAAATGGCTCTTGGGATAAAATATAATACCACTATAAAACTATAGTACGTTATAATGTGTACATATACATTCATATATTTATAGTATATTGGTATATAGTTTTCTTATTAATCAGGTATTGCTTAGTTTGCAGAGTGCTGTGGTTGGAGGACATGATTATTATTATTAGTTATTTTAAAAAGATTATATATCACATCTTACATATCATAGCATGATAATCAATAGCTATTAGTAGTGTGCCTAGTACAGTGTGCCTGTAATCTGCATTGAAAAATGAAGAATAAAAGATTTCAATTTTGCGAAGTATGTCGTCGCAACCACGACCAAAGTCGTGCACATGTTTATTCTTCTCGGCACAGAGAGAACCTAAAGAAGATTCTTAATAAATTTGAAAAGGTATTGCCTATTTCTCTGTATTACAATGCATGCTCCTGCTGTGTATATGCATACTCTGATTATGTGATTTGTAATATGTGATGTATGATATAAGTGCTTTGGTTGTATATAAATATAACTATATTCAATACTTTAGAGCTATAATTTTAATAAAATAAAATAAAATAAATGCTTAATATTTCACAGACAACATACATACAGGTAATAGTTCTTATCTTCTATTATATTTAAACTCGTAGCTTTGCCTTATGACAGTACATTGGCAAGCATATCTAATACAACAGCTGTATCCAGAAAATACAAGAGTGCAAGCCCTTTTTGAAAGATGTGGAGGTGGTGGATGGGGAAGCAGCGGGGGAAACCTGCTTCTGGTGCTACTTTTGTGCTACCGAGTTCCAACGACATGTAGTCTGCGACCAACTGGTGGTGTTATAGTATGTTTAAAGAGTATCCTACATGTCTATACGTTATTTTTATTTTACAAAAAAATATACATGATTGTTAATGCGACATGGAAGGATTAGGATGTGGGGCGGCGGTGAAGGGACTGGATAGGATTGATATGTGATGACCCAGTATGCAAGTCAGCATATGCTTTTTTATATATTTATCGATGTATATATGCATATTAGAGATTGTGTGTATGGATATTTAATTGTGATTAGATCAATATGTTTTTGTTTGCTTTTATACAGAAAGAGCACCTGTCTTTTTATATTAATATAGATAGTCTTTAGTTATAACAGTCTATTGATTTGTGTGATGCATGTATTATTATATTGCTATTCCCGGTGGATAGATGAGGCCCGTATGTGTCTGTGGATATTGGTATACCCCTACTCTACACCACGCACCCTTTCTGCTCTCTCAGTTCCTTACATAGAAAGAGAAAACATGTACTTTCCTTGACAATACACAGCCATAAGGTTTACAGCGCATTGGATTCTACTTTCTCTTAGAGGTTTCTCGTCGCTATATCCTGTATAACATTCTTCTAAATGTATATTCTATAGTTATGACTCTCCTTTGTCCCACTTGCTGCCTACCAACATACAATTGTCATACTTCAAAGACAATAATGATAACATGAAATATATTACAATAATAATGAAAATGTAAAATATCAGGAAGATATAGTTAATATTACATGAAAGGTACTTTGATAATATAATAATATATTATTAACTAATACATACGAATATTATACTATATTATACTATGAAATATGCCGGCATAATAATGCAACCATAACAATTTATAATATTTGATTTAATACCTCAATCCTTCCTATTCATACGGCATTAACAAATACATATCTCCATATTACCTTTAGTTTACTCATTAGTTATGTACTTATACCATATCTCTTATTTTTTCCCTTTGTGCTTGCTCTAGTACCTATGTATTGAATGCACATACCACATATGCCAGTACATTGCCCTCTCATAACCATTAACATTGCCAACATATAACATATAACCCTATACCTTACTACAGCGCCAGTATGTTTGAGCATTTATCATGTGAGAATCATATCACTGCAGCATCGAAATATTTTAAACGACATAACGTAGAGGCGAATTTAATGGACAATTTTATTATTTCAGAGAAATCTATTACTAAAGTATGGGCCAATCTAAACTATGTGTTGTCTTTATTGTTCTTTGTTGTCTCTACCTACTTACTACTTGTGTTCTTCTGTATAATTTTTTTCTTGGGGCCCATGATACTATATATATATTTAATTACTCCATACACACTCTCTATCATATTATTCTCCGCAGTAGTTTTGAATTTATTCATTATTTATTTCACCCATTCCCCATGCGTTTATACATTTTTTACGCTTGTTTTCCCTACATTCTCATCCTATCTTCACTTACATCTATTTATACAAACTTGTTTTACCAACTGATTATTATTATCAAAGGATCCGTCCCACCAAATGATTCTAAACCTATGATCATGGTATATATGTTACCCAGTTTAAATCAAAACTCCGCGATATATTATTGGCAAGAGAGCAAGCCGAGGCTAAGCGTACAAAGGATGAAATTAAAGAGATAAAGAAGGCAGATGACCGTAACGCAATGGCTGCATGTGCAAGTTTCCCCGAGGGTATGTATCTATGTGTAATTGTAATATCATTTTTCTTTTTTTGAATGCTTTTTTTTTATTTATGTAGACATGCATATGTCTATTACCTTTATATATTACACATAATAGAGCACTTTATACAATATCACACACTAGGCACCTATATGTGCATACACAAATGGTCTAATTGATACACAAGGGAAGGCATGCTGACAAGCAAATACTAATTCTTTAATTACCAATTACATCCATCCCAACTCAAATAGTATTTAGAATTTGAGGTGTCGCACTAGTAAACAGATAACATTGTCTCATCTTAGTGTTAATATTTTTTAAGATAGTAAACCATACACACTATACGTCACTGGCCTCTGATTGCTACTTTGCTACGTACATATGTTTGCCTATTTCTATCTATTCTTCTCTATGTCATATCTCTATATCTATATTTTTCTTTTATTTTCCCTTCTTCTTTCGCTCTCTTTATAACGCTCTTTATGTGCCTATATAAGCAAATCTGGTTATGCAAGATAGCCATCTTCGTCTATTTATTAAACTTTACCTCCGTTCCCTTTCTCTTTCAATCTATATTTCACTAATAATCAGATAGCTTGCTGTTGTTCCTTTTAAAACATAAGTTAATTATACCAAGTCAAAATAAGGAATCAATTGGTACACCAATAATATTTTTCTAGTATTTCATTTTAACATTTTGCTTGGCTTAACAGATTTCTAAACCAATCTACTTCACATTAATATGTATAATATTAGCCGACAGTATTATGAGACTTAAAATTAATTGGTGCCCTCGAAGGCAAATAAACACCAGCGCATGACTTTAGGCGAATTAGTAATTAGTTTTTGAATTTAATTTAATTTTTGGGCAATTAAATTCATTTTTTTATTTATCATATTTCTATTTAAAATTAATATTTGAATGTGTTTTTATATGCTATGCCAATCAGTTCCCTCTAAATTATTGTAGGACTATACATGCGCTCTAGTTTATTGTGTAAGAGTACACTAATAATACATCCCACCATTTGATTGGGTCTGTTCCACCACAGAACCCGCAAGATTGATGTATCGCACGGTAACCAATTATTTGGGTATACTCCAGAACCCTACTGGCTGGCATGAGGGTAGGAGAGTGTGGGGAGGTGGTATTGTACGCTATAAAAAGGCAAGTGTTCTCTTGGTCGTCTTATTATTTCTCCTTCAATCTCTTTC
The DNA here is from genome assembly GCA_002751075.1 of Ichthyophonus hoferi. Lineage (NCBI taxonomy): Eukaryota > Ichthyosporea > Ichthyophonida > Ichthyophonidae > Ichthyophonus > Ichthyophonus hoferi. Next base: position 237,174 of record NAOQ01000011.1, read on the forward strand.
TAACTCTGGTTTATTCTCCATGTCTTTGCTGTCTTATTGTTCAAGCGAAGTGGTATGTATTTGTTTTCACATATTGATCGTTGGTACATACATAGTATGTAATTGTTCTTTCCTACCAGTTTTTATACTTTATATATTTACACATGCATACATTCATTCATGGCTGCACACATGCTACCATACATACTATCATATATACTATATGTACTATTATACTCCCATAATGTCATAACATCATGCATACTTATACACTATCGCTCTATCATACATACTATCTCACGCTATCATACGCACAAGTAAATAAATATATGTAGTCAAATACTTATGGATACATTAACAGCCCGGACAATGGATTCCATGGGAACTAGACGAGGAAGGCCTTCCCACAGGCCTCGTAGAGGGTATAGCGGGTCGCATTGTACAGGAATCAGCAACTAGTCAGGTGGTTATTTTATTGGTTAGGTATCATTGTGTTATTTTCATATGGCTAAATTGGCCTAGGCTTATCTTCGGCAGTCATATATTATTGTTTGTAAGATGTTTTTGTATATTATTCTATGCCAAGTCAGCTGTTGTAATTCACCGATTAAATACCAATCTATAATGACTCTGTATTAGGATATACACCTTGTGTATAGTATTATATTATTGTTACTATTAATGCTACTATTACTAATTATTTTCCACGGCTATAGGCTGCCCATGAACAGCTAACAGGGCGATATGTGACTGCTGTACCTGCAGCCGGCGAAAGTAAATTATGTTTTATTTTGCTATGGCATCTATTGGCTTATGTTTAACTATATGTTTGCGTATATATATATATACCTTATTATTTTAAACATAGAGATGTTTATTCAGTATTTTTGTTTATTAGTGAATATAAACTGGGTTGTGTATGAACCCGTTAATGTTGTTAATCAATATATCTGATTTAGCTGCACTCTAGCATGTGACTATATTAACTGGTCAGACATTACTATAAATGTTTTCATAATTCCATTTATACCTTATTGGCTGAGAATGAAAACATACTCTGTACAGGTGTCAATATACCTTTGTGCAGAAGTAACGTATGCTTTGGATTTCTCAAACCTATATGAATCAACATAATATGGTATACTTGATAAGCTATAACTATCATATGCCTACAGTTGATACAATGTAATTGGCTGATAGATATCTATTAACCAATTATTAAACCATCCCACTCCCATAGAGATGACCGCCATTAGCCGTCCTACTCATATGATTGGTCGCGCTAATGTTCACGACCCGGATAGTAGTAGGTGTTCCTAAAATGGTTAAACCAATGTCTCTCTTCCACCCACCTGTCTTTCTATCTATTGCTGTCACACGTCTTATTACCACGACAACTACTACGATCCCTCGTATCATGCTTTATAGTGTATCAGCTTGACCTTTTTGTTTTCTTATCTAATTCAGGTGTGTTAAGCAAGGTCTTTCTTAGTCTTCCGTATATAGATACAACACCTTCTTCTGTGTAAATTTAGGATTATGTTATTGGTTACTGTCCATATTTCCACCCCAATCTTATGGTAGTATTGTTTTGGACACTACTAACTGTGATATTTAGTACCCCCCTGGATGCAAAATGATGATGAGGAGGATGGTACTGGTGGTGAGATGAGTGCGGGTCCCTCTGTCATGGCTTTCCGCTTGTCCCAACTGGCGAAGAAACGAAAAACGTCAAACCCAATGCGTGTGGGTGCAGATTTTGACAGAGGTAATGATAGCTATCTTTGTATTAGGTCTGTGTGTAATGAGATAAGTATTCCTTCGTTTCTTTGTGTCATTCTACGGTATACTACCTTGACCAATCTAGGCTAAATACTATACATGAAGCACACCTGGGCCAATTTGAGCTAACCAATGCTATCTTGGGCCTATTTATAATCATATCATCTCATATATATATGGGATAATGTATATAGAAGCAGTATAGGTATATATGTATGGATATAAGTTCTGCATATACTGTATTGGCCCATAGCTGTAATGTCTCTAATTTGTATGGCCCACAGATGAGGGAGAGGATAATGAGGATTGGTTACCATCATTTGGCCGTGTATGGAGCGAAGGACCGAGATCTGCATCTAGGAAAGGTTTTCAGAGCAAGATAATAGGTTAATATAAACATTAACATTGGACTAGCGTGTTAATGCTGAAGCATTTATGATCTTGTAAGAATCAGCAATAGGATTCTGAATGGGCCTTTTAGTGCACCTTCATTGTATGGTATAAACCCATATTATATACATGCACTTGCATAGTGGTCTGCCTGCTTGTGTCCGTTGATGCGACAGTGTGAACGAGACAACCCAAGATCCCATCTTGATTGATGGGTAAAATTCCTATGAACTAACCAATCACTATGAGTGTAATCCAGTACTGGTTGTATTAGTAGCTATTCTCGTTAATATTTTTTCCCTTTGTCTTTTTGATCGATTCTCTTTACCGAACAATAGTATATGCAAAATATTTTGATATAGGTAGCATCTCCCTAATGATAAGAATACCCCACTATCCTGTGTGTATGTATGTTATGTGTTGGTATATACTTGGCGCCCTCACCCCTATGTTGTAAATGATGATTTTAAAGGTATATATAAATTATATAACTCTGTACCGCTGTTACTTGGAAGATATGCCAATTGGGTTTCTTTGTTTAAATATTTTTAAAAATAATAAAGAACTTGACATTTATTATGACGAATTGTTGATTGCTGTTGCTAACCATGGATTGGTTCGTCGCATTTTAGAAAATCTGCACATAAGGAATAATTATTTTTATAAACTTGGGCGCAAATATATATGGTATTTTATGTATGTAAACTTGTGTCTGCGTGTACATCACGTTTTATTATAATCGATGTTTTCATTGCATTGGTTGTTTTGGTTTAAATCTCACGCATAAAATGCAATACTCAATGATAAGATACATACACACTTTTTCCAGTTAACTTATATTATGAACTATATTAATACGCATAAAATATTAGTTATATATAAAAATCAATTTATTTGTATTCACTGTATCCTAGTACAACCTGTGTATATATATGCGGGATTACGGTGTAGCTGTTCTATCTGCTATCTAGGTGTATATACAATAGGCAATAGCTTCTATATCCTACGCTTACATCACCTACATACTGTCAATCGTATATATCCTGGATGCCTTCATAATTATTAATGTACGTGTAAACTTATGGCGGGGGCAGTGGGTAGGTCAAAGGGAATGTAGTCACTCTGACGCTACGGCCTAAACAATAGGACCTATATTCTATTCCAACACTGAGAACTTGAATGTGGCATTCATCCTGTAAATACATTCAGTTAAAATAAATTAGCCAATTGTGTATGAGTGGCAGCGCATTATGCCTAAGCATTCAGTTAGATTGGCTAGCACATTTCCTTTTTTATATACATATAATTATATAAATATAACCTAAGATATAATATGAATAATATAATAGCCAAAACCACTGGTGCTTTAAACATAAAAGATCAGTTAGCCAATCAATAGATCACAGAAAATATAAATATATCCAATTAACTTTACCATCGATAAAAATGCATGACTCGGTAAAATCCTTATATGGTTATATGGTTATCTATAGACATTTGCTATTTGCTTTTATGTTATGACTTACATTGTAGAATGATCATATCGTATCATTAAATTTTCAAAGAAATGAGATCATTTTGCTTGAATGTTAAATCCACGCATATATATATGGTTTTGTGTCCCTTATATTGGATGCATTATACTCTGATAGATATACATATATAATCTAACTATAGTATTCCCTGATATATATACAACCCACTGGCACTAACCTGAAACTCTCTTGCATCAACGCTCCTTTTAATAAAGACCTATCTCTATCACCCTATAATACTCCTGCGTAATATCTTGCTCACTACAACTGAACAAGTCAATGCAAATGGTGGAACAATAACAGCAAGTATTGCCACCATCATTCTACACACAGAACACCAAATAGCATCACATCTATATAGTTAAATTATAGTGAAATCCAAGCAAACTATAATAACTACATATCAAACAGGGCATACTTAATTCTGCATAGCATCATCATTGTGGTAGTCTCGATGTGAGTGAGAGGCAATTGTAGGGACGGGAGAGGAACTATCGTAACGTAAGGCATTGTATGTAAGGATATCAATTGGATATAAAAGATGATAGGGAGGTGGTGGACTCATGGGAATGAGAGGGAGTTGAGATGTATAAAGATATGGGCTAAGATCTGTGCTAGTGCAAACTGATTTGCTTAACGGGTCGGGTGCGGGAGGGCACAGTATTTCTAGTGTAGGCTGGCAATCAATTAGCTCAGGGAGGTCAATACACCTGTTTATGTATAGGTGTAGATATAGGTATAGGTGTAGGTGTAGGTATATGTATAGGTATAGATGTAGGCATAGGTATAGGTGTATTTTGATTAAGATATTAGACATTTGATCAGGAATAGAATCTGATGGATTTCTGCCCACGTGAGAAGTAATTTTACTTGGAAAGGCTCCAAACAATGCTAGCCTGATTTGTCAAACTTTTGTATAGTTCACCATTTCCCTCCAACACTTGGGTGTTACTAATAAAAAATATGTAATTCAATGGCTGTAGTGTAAGCGTATGTGAATGTGAAAGTATGTGTAAATAGTTATTTTGTGTAGGTGTAGGTGTCTTTTAGGGGTACTTAAATGATTGGATTTACCGCTTGTTCCAGAGATGTTTGACATACACATAGGTCCTATCCCGATTCACTTATATTTCAATGACCATTGAATTCTCCCCGTGTGCCTCATACCACCTACCTACAGTATAAATGCCAAATAATAATGCAACACATCCCTTATATCCAAACCACTATATTTAACAAGACCTAACTAAAACCACACTTTTCCCCCATGCATGACCCAGAAATAAAAGAGAGGGCTCACACACGTATTGTCCAAAGTAGTACAGAGGTTGTCTAGCTCATCATTTATATCCATGTTGATAGTAATCAGTAAAGGTTACTAATATTTACTAGCTCTTAACTCTGAACTATAAGTGTATATAGATAGATACAGTACATAGACGATTATGTGTAGTGTATGTGTAGTATATGCAAACTTGAAATACTTTCTTTTATTTATTTACGTTATTAAAGATAATCTACGATTGATGAAAAATCACCGACTAATCTAAGTTTAATCTTCAATTACTACTAATCAGTATGGCGATTAATAGTAATGGACATAGACTAATTTAATCTAATTGTGGTTTGGCTCAGTAAACAAGAGTACATTGGTGGAGTTTCAACATCTACCATACCAACTGCAGCCAGAAATACAATAAATCTTCAGCAATATTTTAAAATTTAGCAGTTATGTTTGTATATTATACTTATACTGTATGACTCGCAACGCACTGTAATAATAATACTGATAATAATAAAAAAGTATTTATAAAATATATATTTATATAATTAGCATAGTATACGGTGCGGAACAAAATGGCAAGCACACTTGTAGTTTTGACTGCCGCTTTCAACCTATTATGTGTTGTTATTCCTGTTACACATGCCCTAGACAATGGCCTGGCCTTAACTCCCCCTATGGGTTGGAGCGCTCACAAAAATCACTTTGTAAGTAGTTTTGATACCACGCCATACTACACTTTTTATGCTAATGTATATGTTGCCTTTGTGCTAGGGGAGAATCAGTTTTTGGCATAAAAGCTTTAAAATAATAATAAACTTGCTCTTTCTCCTTCAACCTTCACAGTGTTATAAGATAACGGAGAACGATGTGAAAGAGATGGCAGATCTCCTGGTGAGCACAGGATTGTCCGGCGCAGGGTATAATTACATCAATCTACACGACTGTTGGCAAGCGTGTGGCATTAGTGACTGTATGAAGACTACGTTTGGTAGGGGAGTTGGTGGTCATTTGGTTTCAGATCCAAAACGTTTTCCTTCGGGAATGAAAAATCTTTCGGATTATATACACAGTAAAGGACTGAAAGTTGGTGAGTGATATTTGATTTGCTGGTATGCTTATATGGTTTTGTGCAGCGTGGATTTGGCATAGGTTAATATGTATTTGATTCGTGCTTGCAATGCTCGCCTTGCTAGTCAAATAGTAGAAACATAAGTAGCACAGTGAATCAATAATCATACATCCTCTGTTTGTTTATTCTCGATTTTTTTTATTTTATATATACTAATGTAATTCAACTGCGACCAGTGTACAAGAAACAATAAGTCGTAATATACAAATATATCTATATAGGGTGTAATATATGTTGTTTTAGGAACTCTTGGTTGTGATCATACCACTATTCTAACTGATATTCCCATAGTAATACTAAATGGTTTATGCTTAATTCTTCTACCAATATTTCTTTTTATTTTCTATATTCTCTACATTCTCTATAGGATTGTAGTTGATTATTGAAGACTTCATAAATCGTTTGCATACTTGGCTTATAGTGACAGCTAGGGGCCACAATCTAACAGAGAATATAGAGAATATAGAATGATATAGGTAAATCAATTAAACACCATCAACTTAGTAATATCATGAGAGCATTGCACACGGAATAGTTTGATTATTACTACTGGGTATGTATGATTTAGGACTTCGTGGGGTAATAGACTGCGTGTAAATTATAATATATAAATTATTTATGCCTGACCACCTCAACCAAAGGTATTCATATGTTTGTTCAGACATACATACATATATACTATTATACTAGTATATAGACACCCAACCGTGTTTCATTCCCTTTTCCTCCTTTATAAAACTACCCTTTCCCTTCCAGGTTTATTCTCTTCCTATAGCAGCCTTTTATGTCCTACCTATAAGGAGACAAAAGATCACGAAACACTAGACGCTCAGACCTTTGCTGCTTGGGGGATGGATTTGATCGAGATCGAATCGTGTGACTTGAAGAAAAATGCAAGCCTCCAGTTTTTTGCTAAGTTTTCTAAAGCCATTGTTAACACAAATAGGCCAATGGTGTTGAGCTGTACCTCGGCTAAACTTATGTCTAGTCTGTCATTGGCTTATAAATACGGGGAACAGCCTTGGATTTGGGGTCCATCTTCATGCCATATGTGGCGTACAGGTATGCAATTGGCTTACATAATCTATTCACCTTCTTCTTCATCCCTATCAACCTATATATATTATATATATATATATTTTTTATATTCCCGTATGAATCTGTTTCATATTTAAGACATCCACTAAGTTCTGTCCTGCTATCACATCACATATTAATACCTGTTTGACCAACTGAAACACCTATTTACCTCGGATAAAAATGTAATGTCTCTGCCATATTTATTGGCATTGAAGTATAATTTGATAGCATGTGCATATTTTTGATAAATGAAAATAAGTGGAAAGTGGGTGGGTATATGGTTGTGAAATATGTCAAGACATGGTCTTGTTTTAACTGGTTCAAATACCCTGACTGTGTGACAACTTGCAATTTAGTATAATTGATGCAGTCAATTATCTCCTATTTGCCAGTTTTAATTGATCAGTTATTATATATATATATTATTGCAATATATTACTATTATTATTATTATTATTATTCATCCTAACCAATGGGTTTCCTATACAGGTCCAAATATGGAACCACATTTTTCTAATGTGCTTCGTAATTCAGACCTAAATGCACATTATTGGCCCGGGCTGGGTACCCGAATAGACCTGTTTGTCGAACCCGGTTCGTGGGCTAACCCGGGTTTGCTGCACGTTGGTAGTGACTTTGACACAACATATACTCAACAACGCACATACTTTTTACTATGGGCTATGGTGGCTGCCCCTCTATTTATTACTTCTGATTTACGGATGCTAAACTCAGACGTAAAAGACTTTCTAACCAAGCCAGGGGTACTTTTGATTAACCAAGACCCCTTGGGTATCCCAGGTGGGTTATTTTTTATAGCTTTTTCTTTGTATTATAAATGTTGTAACACATTTATTATCTCTATATCCATGCATGTAGTTCTGGAAATGTGCGCATTTCCACACGTATAGGTATTTATTCTCATATCCTTTTATTTTCACATGCATACCTTCTTTTTCTACTTCTATTGACTATCCTTAGCCCTGATCTGCAAACAATTAGTTTCATAACTAGATATTTATGTTACCTTATGTGTCAGTTATACCAAACATTTCTTATGTCGCTACCCATTTCCCTCCTTCTTTCTACATTTCTCTTTCTCTCTTCTTTCCTACTCCCCGCAATCATATTAACGTTCTTATGCACTTGCAGCACGGCGCCAACGTAATGATTATTTTCGAGGTCATGAAGTGTGGGTTAAGCCACTAAAGGAAGGCAATTTTGCTGTATTGTTCTTAAACAGGGGTATTCTTTCTTGGAAAGGTCGCATGCAAATAACCTGGGTGGAGATTGGTTTTGAAAAAAAAGATCATATCTTAGTACAAGATGTATGGACAGGGCAGGAAGTGGGCATTTTCAATCAGACATTCGTATCTCCTGATATTGATTTATATGACTCTCGAATTTACACCTTTACAAGGTACCTAATGAGATATTAAACTGGAATAATTCATGTTTACATTAAGTGTGGCTACAGAGAGAAGTAATTTAAAATGAAAGACAAATAAAAAGGCATTGTGGAAATGTGTATATATGAATAATAAACCCCTGCTGTGTTTTTCTAGCAAATAGGTAACAGTATGGTTGCAGTCTTTAGTTTAGAATTAATATGAAAATGAAAGTGAATTTCTAAACAAATTATTTTGAATAATGCAACAGTTTAATTAAGTATCATTTAAAATTAACTGCTATGACAGTTTTATTATCTCTATTATATAAAAATAGTATTAGAATCTGTGTTCAGGACCTTGGAGATAACACAGATTTCAATAAGGTTAGTTATGCCAACAAGATAGCAAAGCTAGAGTCAATATATGGTAAGAAACGAGTATAAAAGAAAATAAAAGTCCATAATAAAGGCCCTCGTC
>NAOQ01000011.1:246586-261949 GCA_002751075.1 Ichthyophonus hoferi
ACAGACATTTGCGACCCCCCTAGGGGATGGGGATGTGTGTAAAACTCTATACACATTCTACAAAGAAATAGTGACTGACTTCTAATAAATAGCTTTTAGCATATATATTTTTTCTCTATTTATTCAATTTTGGAGATTAATTTCCTTTTATTTTATTTGTTAGCCTGAGATCATTTGGTCAAACTTAGTGTATCATATTGCCAGTTTGTTGGAGTCTTGTGGTGTGCACCTTCTTATCCATGCTGCAGATATTACTTTCTAATATGGTCTTTGTCTTCCTAGTTATGTTAAATTTATTTTACCTTAACCTGCATTATATCTGGTTTTTTTCTATTTTGCGTAGATGTATAATAGTTGTTACTCCTTTGTTGTTCGTAGTTGTTATCAAGGTTACAAAATTGTTTTGGAACAATGATGAAGTTAAAACTTATTTGCGATCTGGGACATGAGCGATAGAAGCCTGCCGGCAACCAGAAAAGAAAAATATTTTTACTGAAAACCTTTCAGTTATCTATTGTTAAATTCATATTATATCAGCATCTTGTCCACCCCGTCTTTTGAGAGATGTTACACTTTGTTACATGTATAGCCGATAGTGTGACTGACTTTTTTTGGATTGCTTATATCGTATTAAGTCAACATTATTTTTTATATGGTAGACTATATGGCTAGTATATGCTTATACAGTAGATAAGAGTTGACTTATCCGTTCATGTTATGTTTTTAAATAATAATCTTAGGGTAAATTTATTCTCACTTATGCTGTGAGTGCTCCAGTAAAAAAAAATAAAGCCCTCATACAACATGATCTTGCTTCTATGTTTAAATACATATCCAGCCCAAAAGTAGAAAAATAATTTCTGACAAGTGCTGTGAATTATTATGGATAAGATGCTTGCCTAGCTGTTTTTTGTTATGAAATGGCTAGCTCTTTTACTATTTTTCCAACTATTTTACAATCTTTGAGAATTACTCGTTTATAAAAACTTCAAAATGGCCAAAACAAAAGGTATGCTTGTATTATGTAGTTCATTTCTAGTCAAGTAAGTATATTAATATTGTTGCTGGGTAATATAATATATCTCTTACTAAACAGACTAACAAAGCAAAATCTAACATCAATATACTTTGTATTTAGTTTTTTTCTAAAGTTTAGTTTGTATAGTCAAGCAATACATTATTGTTTGCATTGATCTACATTTTACTTGTATGAAACTGGCAAATCTGTAGGCCTAGATCCTATGAATTACCGTTGAAAAATACAGTCAAAAGTTGCTTTCAAATACGTTCTAGTCCTAAGTAAACCAACTGGCACTAATATGAAACTGATGTGAAAAATAATAAATTACACAATATAGGTGTGCATGTAACGAGAGGAAAGATCTGAACAGGCGTAAAAAGATGATATTGAGGCTGTATTAAATATCTTTTGATATTCAGCAGATTATCTCAATATGAACAAATGTTATTACATTTAAATCAAGCTTAACCAATGTGCATGCAATAGAAAACCTACATTTTTAATTTAAAAGTAACCTATAGTATGTCATATAGCTTGTGGAAATAGAAAATATCACCAAGATAATGAGATATAACATGTATAGATATGGCCAGATGTAAGGATTTCAAAAGCTCGTCAAAAGATTAAATACTGAAAAAGTAGAAAAAAATATTTTCATTATATTTTATTTTATTTAAGTAAGTTACAGTTTCACAAGCTTTGTCTATTACTTGAAATGTTATTTTCCACGTGTATATATTCAATATAGCTGATATGCATGTTGGTCACTGACAATACTCTTCATTGTACTTCATTATGGACCAGAAGTACTTATCGGTTATGCTTAACGTATATGTATTATTTTACCAATAGACTACCTTATATTATACAGTATCTATATTTATTTATTTTATGGGCATTAGGCACGAGAAATAACAATTTTGTTAATCTTTCCCTCTTGGTTGAAGTCAAAGACGGAGACAACGCTAAAGTTAATTAAAACAATTTTGACCTTTCCGTTGATGATGACCTTACCCCTCTTCTCGTCAAATTGGGCATCATCCCATTTTCCAGTGGGGACGACCTTAGCGAGGTAGGCCTTAAAGGCCTCCTTCCCAGAGTGGGTGCCATCGCGGCCTGATATGAGTATGATATCATCGGCAACAAGTGCAATAACGGCGTCGTTATTGAGATTATTACGCTCCTCCAAGTACTTTTGAGCAGTTGCGACGTTGACGGCCATTTTAGATGGTAATTTTTAAAATAGAGAAGAAGGTAGATTATTAAATGATGTTGCAATGGACAGGAGGGCTGATGGTTATTCTGAAAATAGTCCTATCTGCCCTTATACTTATCTATGAAACCTCCCTGTGTTCCAAAATGTTGAGAACAACATTCATCTGATTGGTCTGGTGGAATAGTTAGGCTCAACCTAACTAGGTTGATCATTGTATTGGCCAATAACAAATTCAAATTATTTGGCTCATAAGATCTAAAATTCCCATTGTCTACCTCAGCTACTGCTACATCGCTACAAGTATTATTATTATTATTGGACTTCATTTTTATTTTCAATAATTTATATTTAATTTTTTTAAATATTTAAATACATAAAGTTTTAAAGGCAATATGTACAGAATAAAATACACTCCACGTCGTAGAACTAGCGTGAAGATATGGCAACCATTGGTTGTTTTCATCTAATTTCATTTGATACATTGCGGCTAAAAACTCCTGGTAAATGATCCTCCAATCACATCTAAAATGTAAATGAAATAGCTCACATAGGACAAACCTTTCATTGGCTACTATGTATTATTCAACCCATTCTACAAACTAGCCAGTGGTAACGCCGCGATCGGCACCGAATTTGAGCAATCGCTCACCTTGAGGCCCTTTCATGATTCAATCGAACTTGTATCCAAAAAGAACGCGTGCTGGTGAATGATGTTGTAAATAATTAAATTACGTGCATATCTTGTAAAACCAATAAACTAGTGTAGTTGTTATATAGAGATGAATGTCTTCTACAGGTTTTTTTAACACTGCTTATTGCTTTTAAAAAAATGCACTGTCTTACGACTTTAACATTTACCATATGTATCAACTCAAATTCATACGAAAAAATTACTGCAACCACAGAATCTATTTAATATATAAATGTACTCTGTTGTTGGACATATTTTATACTTTAAAATAATTGCAGCATGAGATGGAGATGAGATGACCTGACATGAATAGTATGAGTCTAATTGGTTTATTACTGAACACGGAATCTAAAGTGCGATCTAATTGGCCATCATTGATCGGTAAATAACGATAATTGGTCACTTCATTTAGGTATATTTATAATGGGTTTAATAAATCGGGTAGGTATATAACTCGGCCGTACTCCGATTCGTTTTCAGTTTTTCTGTCAACATAACTGTAAAAGTAATAAATAAAATAAATAAATAAACTGTCGGCAATATGCACATCTGCCCATGTCTGCCAACCACATCCAATAAAAGAAGCTCTGTAACCTTTCATACTTGTTTTTCCGCTAGCACTGAAATGGATGCTAACGTTCTAATCGCCCAGAAATATATGGATCTCCGAATTGATCTCAATATTGATGCCCTCCTTGAGCTTGTTACCGATGATATTATCATGGAGTCTACGTACTATGGCACATACACTGGAAAAGCTGAGTTTAGAAGTTACCTTGAAGCAAACCTTCCCAGGGGTGCATGGGAAGCACCAAAATTTGATGAAAAACGAGGGAAAGTTATAATTTTAGGAATGGTAAAAATTCTTCTGGTAAATGTTAGTCTTTGCGTCATCTTCGACTTCAACAAGAATGGAAAAATTATCAAATTAAGTGTTGAACGCTCATAAACATAGATTATTTCTACCTTGCAGTGAATTTTGAAATTGTAGCTCCCAGGACTACATGCATTCCCGAAAAATGTGTGTGCCATATACTTGGATTTGTTTGTTTTACTTGAATGAAATTATATTAATATGCTTACATTTTCTATCATGAATAACAGCACATCACATATTTTAATATGAATTATGCATATCTATATTATAGAACATGAAGTAATATATACGTAAGATACGTTGTTTTTAATCACATGGATTGCTTCTATTTACATAATAAAATGCATGTCTTGAATATAGAATCAAGGAGGACACCGTATTTTAAAATCACCGAATTTGGGTATTAAATTAAGTGTTAATTTAAATACAACTACTGGTACCTCAGTGTTTCTAATAGCGTATCTTTTGACCCATATGTAAGACTAGTTTCAAAAAGGGGTGTATTTTTATACGATTATGTTTTGCTGAAGGCCAAATCTCTTTGATTGGGCTTCATACTTCATCTATTTACCTATTGCCTTTCGAATTCTTTTTAATATACTCTTGCTCTTTCTATTTATTTATTTCTCATTGGAAACCCTTGTTTATAGATTATAATATTTTAACTCCTTTCATAAACTTGATTAATTTATTATTTATTTTTTAATAAAAAGGATCGTTAATAAACAAAGTATTAGCAATTATATAAATAAACAGTATGGATGGACACGTAGTCGATATTTCAGGTCACCCATACATATAGCATACGTATAAGAACGCACATGTACACATAATCATATACATGTTAACAGGTATTATTGCAGATACGTATACATGAATATGTACACCTGTATATACTAAACAGTTCTCAATGACGTAGACATAAGTCTGATCATCTACTTTACATATACTAACATCTGTAAGTAATGTTCAAAGTATTACTGCCGAATGCACACTAAAAAAAAAAAAATGCAGATTTATTGCTGTTTAAGAAAATATTCTACTTATTCAATAAACATAATACCAATAGCATGTATGCTGACATAAACGTGTGTTTTGTTAGGAGCAATGCTTTAAACAGTTGATGGAGACCGATCTATAATCTCTTTTTGAAAAAGTAAATAATTAAAATGTATAAATTAAGTTGACATAATTGCGTAATCGTAATTTGTTTCCAAGACCTTAAAAAGAAGTTAAATACTAATTGAAATGTTTCTAAATTTTGGAAGAGTCGGTGCAAGATGCCAAATGTTAGCTATCCATGAACAATTGTTTAATGATCTTGAAAAAAATCCATTTTGATTATTCTTTTCTATTTGATTGCCGTCATAAAGTGTATACTGTGTCGATAAGATGATTTTCAGAAATTCAAATTTTATGTATTTGATCTATTTAAAAGGTTATGTGTCAAACACTAATCCCTAGAAACTATTATACAAAAAAAATGCTTGTTGAGGTTGAGAGCGAACTTGTGGCTATCCCTACTTTAATTTTTAAAATGATCAATATTTGACCAATCCAAATACAAGTTATCAATTGACAGAGTAATAGATGTGCAATAATATTTCATACTAAATATTGGATATTATTTACCGTTGTTTAGTAAATTTTCAGTATATTTTCTTAATGAATTGATTATTTATGTTAACTATTTTTACGGAGTAAAAATCGAAGAAAGTGAGGTGTTTAGTATGATGAATTACTTCTATCTTGATTCTACTTGAACTTGTTTTTAACCAATTAAGTCACATCGCTTTTTAAAGGAAACAACTATCCAATCTTATCTATTACTCGTTAACTAAAACCAATTCAACCCATAACTGTAATTTATTAATAATTGATTTTGATTAATGACGTTTTAATAACAAATTTAAAATTACTCTAGCCAATAATTGCCATCTATTCCTTTAATCCCGTTTTATCTTTTCCGATTGAATCCTTTGTGATGATAGTCGCATAATTAATTGAAAATTAACTACAAATACAAAACATTTGAAACAATATTGAAAAAAGTTAGTTAATAATTTATTATTGGGTATTATGTGTATTTGAACTTTTATGTGTCAATAAATAAATCATTACTATCGCCTGGTATGTTTAGTTTTATATTGCTCCATAAACTAATAATATAGTGGCTAGAGTAATGAAAAATAAAGAGATAGCTAATTTTCCTTGAAGTATGAAATAGGTATATTCCTTTTATATATGTACCTACCCATTGAGTATACCTGGTGAGTCAATCTCCAGTATAGCATAAATATTATAACCACTTTTGTTTTTGAAGTTTACAAACTTAGTGTGTGCTGACATATAAACTCAATTGTAACTCTTTATGCTTCCTTCCTACAGGACATATCCATCATGCCTGTAGATCAAATTGTTTACTCGGAGAAATACTACGATGAGACATACGAGTATAGGTACTTTTTTAAACTCCTTTTTTGTACTTTTTTGTGTTTAACCTTAGTATTTGCCACATATATTATTTATATTATTCAAAACCTTTGAAGAGGTTTAAAATTTTAAATGGATTTTAATAGCATCCGTTTCTATGGTTACCTATACCAACATTTGTATATCACTTGGTTTACAAGACTATCATTGTAATCTAATTTACACAATACCTCGATACACAATATACTCGTGTTGTTATCTATATATTGTTTCTATGAACAAGTCTTGAAGCTAAGCTTTTGTACAAACAATAATATACTAGAATGATGGATATACAACGAACTACCAAGTCATGCTGCATACTGAAATACACAACTATAGTTTTTTACATATATTTATAATGGTAGCGGCATATAATTGCCTTCATAGAATGAACCTTACCTCCCTCCTTATTAATTATGCTTCTTGTTACCCATACAAACACAATCCAAAGCATGTACACATAAATACAAGCTCTCTTCTACATGCATACCAATACAAAACTAATCAAAATACATTGCTTTGAAAGGTGTACATACATGCATGCCTACATACATAAATACAGACTATCCTATATACTATCACACATGCGCATAAACAAAAATATACTTACACACTTGTACTTAACATATATATATACACTTGTGATAACTCATTAGTAGTATATACATAGAAACTAATCTATTATCCCTAAAGATTCAGTTTTAATTTGGCTCTCTACCTATAGATCTATGTATTTTTATATAAATACATTTATCAAAGTGTACAATCTATCATGCTGGTTTCAGCCCTTTGATTATCTCTTTCATTTTTTATTAAAACC
This sequence comes from Ichthyophonus hoferi, assembly GCA_002751075.1. Classification (NCBI taxonomy): domain Eukaryota; class Ichthyosporea; order Ichthyophonida; family Ichthyophonidae; genus Ichthyophonus; species Ichthyophonus hoferi. The sequence goes on from NAOQ01000011.1 coordinate 253,687, forward strand.
ATAACAGTTATTATATATATATTAGAGAGAAACTGGTGTTATTAAACGTACACCAACATTATTATCCAGTGTATCACACATACAACTATCCCTTTATACCAACAACATCAACAATAACCATGCACTAACATGCAATATCTTAATACCAGACATGTTATCCTTCCAATGGAAATAGCCAATAAACTTCCCAAGGATAGACTGCTGAAAGAGAGCGAATGGCGTGAGCTTGGCGTACAGCAATCAAGGGGATGGGTACACTATATGCAACATAAACCCGAACCACATATCATGCTTTTCCGTCGCTTACATAGCGAATCAAATGCTCCTATTCCTAATAGGGAATAAGTTATATTAACTTTAATATGTTCATTGAACCAATCGGTATGGGATATGTGACGGTATAAGCTAATGATATATGTTGGAAAAGGTGTGGAATCCAATAGAAACAGTAGAAAGGGTAGACACATTTTTAAGTGTTTATATCTTATTACGTAAGGTGTATATGGGAACTCTATAGGAGTCGCCTTTAAACAGCTAATCACTAAGATCAGGGTGATGAGATGTATATAAATAAAAATGATTTAACTGATTGATTGTCATGGATGATATATGGTTAGCTGCTGGAAAATGAAATGAAAATTACTATGATATCTATTCATATCTATATTCGTTGATTACCCGTGGGTTCGGCCTACGAGACTGAAGCTAGGCATATATACGGATTGTGAGTAATCTCTCCTATGATTCTTTAACTAATTGTTATTTCTCATTGGATTGTACTCTCTTTTAATATATAAATATCAACATCTAGTCTATAATAACCCCCATAATAAAAATAGAAAAAATACATTTGATCCCTATATATATACATTTTATTACAGCTGCCGTTTTATAAATTATAGCTTGGGCATATATAGGAACCATGAACAGATGCATCTATTATCCAATAGTGTTCTGGGACAACATATCCCATAGAGCCATACGTGCATACCAATGCACACCTCATACAGAATGCATGGCAATTTCTACGGACCCATTCCCTTTGACATCTTCTTATCTGCCATAGCTTTACGATTATGATTCGCAAACCTAGACTTATTCTTATCTCTGTAAGCACGCTCTCGCAGCTCTTCTGGTGTAGCATGCACCTTTCCGCCCCTCCCTCTTCCGGCTCCTCCTGCCCCTCGCCCTCTCCCTGAGTTTGTCCCAGTGGAGCCACCACGGCCAGTTCCCGGTGTATTGCGATCGGCTTGCTTTACTGGTCCTTTGTTCACCTTGTCATTGTCGCGTGACCTATCATCATCCTCCTCGTCCTGCCATAAAAGGAAACACAAGTGTATTAAAAAGATGAACAATAAATGTAATTATGAATTGAATACAAGACTAAAATACAAAAAAGGGAAAGAAGATAGGTCGGGAAAGAGATCATCTGGCGTAATATTATTGGCGGAAAATCAGTAGAAAATAATGAGTGCGTGATCTGATTAGGCTATCTATTCTTGCTTAGAGCTGATTTCTTACACAAACCTTATCTCATTATACTCATAAATAAACCGATATAGCATCGGTCAACTACAGTGCCAATAGAAATCGCAAATAGTTACTGGAAAATACATCAATCACACACAAACGTATAAGATAATTAACTTACCCAATGGTCGAATGGGAATATATATTTAGGTTCATTAAAATAACTTGTATGGGCCAATCATTTAGCTGGAAATCAAGTATGTATATAACCAGAAAAAAAATCACTCTTCATATACCGTTACGTTTAACAAAGCAATAGCAAAACAAAATTAAATGTTGCGAACATGCTTATACTACCAAAACAAGCAACCGCGTGAACAACGGGGCGGGGATCTAAAGATAAAAAGGAAATAATAGAGTATCACATCATATCATATCATATCATACCATACCATGCCATACCATACCATATCCTATCATATAAAAAGGATAATGAAAGCAATAAAAATGAAAGTAAGGTTCAAGCCAGGAAAGGCAAACTAGACTATGGCCAGCCATTATAGACAGAGAAGAGAGAGTAAGATGCTCACGTTATTGCTGCCTGATCGCTTTGCTTTTAATAGAGCCCATGGGAGAACATGATTGATGTTTGTGTTAAGAATATCAGTCAATTCATCGGCAGTAGCTGTGTCGACATCATTGGCGCCAATATTGTGGGAATCGTAGGTGTCGTCATACTCGTCCTCGTACTGTATATTTATGTATGTATGTATGTATGTATGTATGTATGTATGTATGTATGTATGTATGTACGTGTGTATGTATGTATGTATTCATGTATGTATATATGTATATATGTATATATGATGTGTGTATGAACAAGAGCAAGAAAGAGAGGAAAAAACGATCTTGTAAGCATAAGATCAATTGGGTTAGATAAGGTTCCATGACCTTATAACGACGTATGAAGATATAAAGAGAGAGCTCTAAGAATAACAATAGCAGTACATAAACATAGCACATCAAAGACACATATATCTTAATAAATCATAACCTGTAGTACGTACCAGCATTGCTTGTCTCTTCCTTTCTAGTTCTTCAGCCAGCTCCCTCTCCCTCTCCTCTTCGTCCTGGCGTTCCACCATCTTCTTTGTTTTATCGGTCAACTCGCTATCTAGTTTCCCCATTCCGGCTGTCTTGTTCCTATAGACCAAGCCCTCTCATTAGCTAATTCATTAGTAGCAATGTCAGCATGTATTAATTACTATTCCTACAGGCTAAGTCCTCTAATTAATAACCACTTAGTATAATTTTCTTTTCTTTTTATTATTTTGCCTCTTACCTAATGGTACTTTCACCTCCACTACATAGTTTTATCTATCTCCCCCTATTGTTAAAGCTTCGACACTCCCAAATCAGTTCCAATACAAGTATGAATAATCACATGTGAACTATATATGCAATGGAAGGGTCATTGTATGGTGTTTATTTTTGAAATGTCAAAATTAAGGGTTTGTGGCAATAGGAGAAGGGATTGAAACGTACTAGTATGGCAAAACTATGTATGTATGTATGTATATATGTATGTATGTATGAATGAATGTACGTAGGTAGGCAATTATATATATATGGCAAAGGGTCGACACGGTATGAAACTATGCGTTTATATTCATATTTGTGCTACTAGGGAAAACAACTAAAACTAAAGTGAAAATAAAAACAAAAACACAAATAAACAACGAATAAAATGTGAAAAAGAGAGAAAGGTAATATACATTTTACCGACGTAAGTACGCGATCGGTCCAGGGCCCCTCTTGAAAAGACATCAAACTCGTCACCGTCGTATATATTATGACGTTGAGTTAATACCTCATCATCAACGGCCACATTACTCTCTGACCCAGTCTCCATAGTGTCAAACACGCGCCATGGTACTTTGGCATCGGGTTGGGCCGACAAACCACTGGATGATGAGAGCTGGCTGATGTGCATAAATGGGATTCTATTGGTTAATTGTGTGTATGCTTACTACATATAGATATGAAAATGTGTATGTATACTACTGGAGATGGGATGAATAACAACAATCACATGGCTCACGTGAGAGACCATATCACCATATATGGCCACAAGGACTATATGAATGCAGAAATAGTAACATGCAATAGTAATGAAGGGTTATGATAATTGCTCAATCAAAAAGGATGAAATAGATGCTACTAACAGAGAGGGAGATGACAATTATTAACATAGAAAGAAAGAGGGAGAGATAAGACAGACCTCATATCGAGTTCTCGATCGACCTTTTGTAGGTTGGCTGGCAGTTGGTCTTCTAGAAGGGCATTGATCACTCTCTGAGATTAGGGGCATACTATTAGACTACAGTGTATGAGCAATATGCTATTCCTTATAGGTCATGTGTGATTGCTATGGATCATTCCTTGCCCTGCTATTGATGTGGTTAATACACGGGCCTCCACCTGTAGATGCAAAGGTACAGTGGGGTCTATCCCTACTATACTTAGGGTAATAATAACAAAGGGATGGAGAGACAGAGGGAGAAGGGTGGCTTGCCTCAACATTGTAGCCAAATTCCACCAGACAAAGAACTGCAAACCCTGTACCTATTGGGTATATATCACGAATGGACATAACCTGAGACTCCAATACTACCAGCTCATCCTGTGTAAAGAGAGATAGGGGAGAAGAGAGAAGATTACAAATGACAAGAAGCCAATCAGGAGATAGGTAAGTTGAGGAGAGTAAAAGGATAGGAGGAATTAGGGGAAGTTACGATAAGAACCATATCTCAATAAGAACAGAGAGATGAGATTAGCATGTGTTACGTATGTGAATAACGTGCTCACCAGGACTGGCAGACCAATCATATTAAAGAACTTAGTTGGATTTCTTCCATGTGCTACCTTGGTGGTGCTTTCATTGGCTCCATAATAGACTACAATGTACCGATAACAACATAAATACATAAATACCCAATATACAATATACTATGAGATGTTTGCTTTTAGACATGGACCAACAAGGACAGCTATGTACTTCATATCTAGAGAATATCTAAGGTTGTAGGTGTTGCAAACAAAACATGTTGTTACATCAATATAACAATAGTGTATAGGGTGATAGTGCAAGGGACTGCAACCAGATATGAGAGTAAGCACCAACCAAATGGGTGGGAGAGATAAGGGCTTACGGGATCAGTGGGCATTTTAAATAAGGGGGTAGAGCCAGAGGAAGGCTTCGACTTCACTGCAGAGGATAGGCAGGGTTGGCTGCATGGAGATGGAGCCTTGGTAGAGTGAGTAAATATATATAGTACAAGTCCACAGTGCTGATATCTACAACAGATGTAAACCAACACGTATAAACCACTAAGAACCATCGATAATGACCAGATATGGTGGTGGGGGGGTGAGGGCCGTTTAAAATTGGTTAACTTTGACATATAATTATGTGTTCAATCAGAAGAAAGCAGGTTGGGTTAGTCTGCCAATGAGTAATCAGATAAAAGGCATGATATAGTGGTATGATTGGTCAGTAAAGAGTACTTACTAGTTGAGGTATGTGCTTGGGCCGAGTAGCTATTTCCACTCGTTCCATCAGTTGATTGGCCAAAGAGGTATCCCTGTAGGCCAGCCCGGATAGGTTAGGCATCATGCACTCATTATTATTTCACTTTTCATTACACCGTTTAGTTACAAGTTAATATGTAGTGAACGCTCTAGATTAACTGGAGAGGATAGAATATGGTTTGTGCAAATACAAGTCAGTTTGAAAAAATGTCAAAGAACAAAGGGGAAGGATAATGATAGCAACACGGAGCTAATGATTGGATAGAGTAATTAATAATTAAAGAATAATTAATAATTAATGAACAATTTGTGATGGGATGACAGTGTAGGATTAATGATCGATTGAATGGTGTCAAAGAAGAAAAAAAGAGGAAAAGGCAGGCAAATATAAAATGTAGTGTAGGGATAGGTAGGAGAGGCAGGTGATTGGATTAGTGGAGCTGGTTGTTATGGAAGTTATAAGATGACGAAGACATAGCAGAGAGCGAATGAAAGAAAAGAAGTAAGGCAGGACCAATAAAATAGAAAAATTAAAAGTACAAGGTAATGATAATAGGGAGAGGGCTGTAGACATAGGGTGGAGGAAGGAAAGAAACAGCCACATTAGATACGGTAGGTAGCAGAGGGAGAGATGGAGAGAGAGAGAGAGAGAGAGAGAGGGAGAGGTAAAGAAAGGGAGGGGGGAGGTACATGGTCTGTGGGTGTTGGGAGGCAATGGCTAAAAATTCCTGAGCCAATGGATATGCTTTTATATAATCTTTAAACAGGGCAGGCATGCCCATCATAGTCTTGACCAATTGGCTGTACTCAGAGCATAGTTCCTATACATAGGTAGAGGTATGTGTGCAGGAGGTAGATGAGGGTATAAACGAATGTGTTATATATAAAGGCAAGGATAGGAGCGGCCAATAGTGATGTCGCTGGGTACTATGGAATGAACCAATAACTCTTCACTTCATAAGTGTTTGATTGGATGCAGGAAAAAAAGAAAAGCCAAAGATAGGTAAATATAGAAAGATGCTTATATATACAATAAGAAGGGTAGCTGTGGAAGAAGGACAGGTATAAGATATCCAATAAAATGGCACTCACAGCAAGTGAATCGGAGGTAGCTGTCCTCAAGGGGTCGACATAGCATGCCATAAGGAGGGTGTGGAGGGCTCCCAGTGCTGCCTTTCTAGTCTTTCTCCATTCAGGTCGGAGTTTAGGTCCACCCAGCTTATATAAGGTCACTATGGCTATGTTGTATGTATTAACAAAGTCATTGGGTACGCGGAAAAGCTGTGTTTTGATTGGTATGGAGGCAAGGTTGTTATTGGTAGGCTAATATGTGTATGCATATGTACTGGTTGATGTTTATGCATATCTCCTATTCCAGTCAAAGCCAATCATTCTTCTCCTAACTATATATATAGGTGTATAAACATAGTAAAAGGCATATATATAAAGGGCTTGTCTGAAAGAGACGCTCTAGTGGCTCTATGTTATCTCCTTACGTTGTGCTCTTCCATTGGTGCATTGATTCTTAACCAATGGCACCTTGGCAAACTGGCCAGGTTAGATGACGGAGAAGAAATAAACAGAAAATAAAGCTTACATTAATAATAGAGACTAATAGAGACAGGGAGGCCTGCATACACTAATAATACATGCAGGAACATATATAAATGCAATAGAGAGAGAGAGAAAAAGACAATAGAATGGCAATAGTAACAGGGCATAGGGCAGGAGAATAACTAAGAAACCGAGATCAACCAATGAAAAGGATAATTAAAAAGAATTAAAATTATAAAGCGTGTAAGATATTAGGGTACCTGGTAGAGACGGCCAGCTGACGGAACGCATTGTAGGAAGGTGTCTATGCCATGCGCCACTCCCTCAAGGAATTCTAATTGGTCGAGTGCCTTCTGTGATTGGCCGGCTTTCTGTTTGCCTTCTGCCTCTAACTGGCTATAAATACACCCATAATGTTAGGTGATTGGTGATTGGTCGAGGCATGGGAAATAAACCACACAACTATAGGATATAGTTAATTATAATTAACACGTATGTGTGTATGTACTGGTATAAAGCCTGTCCCTCAAAGGTCTTGATATGTATGTATAATGGATCTTCCATCCCAGTACTGTGTCCTAACGTCCTGCTTTGAGGTGGCAAAGTAAACAAATAAATAAATATTTTAAATTTTAAAACTGAAGTTTCAATACAGGGCTTTCAAATTTAAATAATATAATAGAAAAGATAAATAATTAAATAAGTAGATATAGATTTTAAAAGGTTAAACAATGCAATAGAAAAAACCAAAAGCTAAATAGTTCAATAAAAAATTAATGTAAATTTAAAAATAAAAGGGCACGCAGACAGATATATACCTGCATACGTCACGGATTTTCAACAGAGAATCGTCAATTACTGGTAGAAATTCCTCCAAGTCAGTAAAGAACTGAGGAGATAAAGATAAGGGTTAGGTAATATAAAGGTACAGCTAAATAGAGAGAGAAAGAGAAGTGGGACAACAGATAGTAAAGGATTGTAAACAGAAACATACCTTGGGTTGCTGTTTAAAGATATTCTCAATCATTTTAGTCACTAAGTCTTTGTTGGCTGCGGCATAAATAGCACAAATATCGTATAGTCTGAAAGGAATGAGAGAGTTTGTATTAGGCCCATCCTCTGCTATCATGTATTGGTCTCCATCTCGCTCTTACTGGCCTGTATATATAGGTGTGTATATATCTGCAAGCTTCGTCCACAGCTGTGATGTGCTGGAATATGTTTACTTATACAGCCCTTCAGAAAACACATAAATAAATCAAATAAAGGTCTGTAGTAACAATATGTGTTACTGTATTGTAAATAACTATTAAAGCAAGGATATAGATTAGCACTACTAATAGCTGTTTGTTAGTATATAATCTAAAAATAAAAACAACCAATCCCGAGCAAGGAATATCATACAGATGTATTGATATGTCCCTTGCTATTTAGACTATTCTTTAAGGGATGGTCTCTATGTATGTGGCTATATAAGTAATATATACGTAATATATACGTAATATACCTAGAGGTCTGGTAGTTTTATCTCTGGTACAACTAGATTTAACACTAGTAATAATGGTAATAATAATAATAATAATAATAATAATAATAATAATAATAATAATAAGAATAATAATAATAATAATAATAATAATAATAATAA
>NAOQ01000011.1:264857-278781 GCA_002751075.1 Ichthyophonus hoferi
TCAGCCATGGTTACTACCAATGACCTGAGAAGACAGTGGAATTAAAGGTCAGGCACGCATTTTAATTGGTCCTAAGACTGATATTGGAGACCATCAATTGGATGTTCCTCTAATGTATAACTTTTATTGGTCAATTTAAAAGAATAAAAAGAACATTCCCCACAAAGTGTGTACAGTAATATTAATACCTTTGTAGAGGTTTGCACGTGACCAAGGGCTAGACGGGGGTTGATATATAAATAAAATCCATGGAAATGGGGGTGAAAAAGAGATAAGGGTAGTGAGGAAAAGCACTCTCAGACTAATACAGCTCGAAAACTAGTCCTCAGTTACTGACTTTTATGTGCAAACAATGATTGGAACGGAAAGTGCTATAAAATAGGCATAAAGTCAAAATAAAAATAGTAATATATGATTATCATAATTGATATTTCAAAAAACGATGTACGAGATTTGAGTGTATGTTTGTTGGAACATTTATTTTGTGGATGGGGTAGGAATATTTAGGTTTGCAGTCATATCTGTATATCAATATATATAAAGATATATAAATAAGGATAGCTCGTAGTAATGGAGTTGAAATAAAAAGAGAGGGTAAAAGAGGTAAGGAAAAAAAAAGGAGAGAGAAAAGAGTGTATGTATGTATGTATGTATATATGTATTTATGTATGTATGTATATATGTATTTATGTATGTATGTATGTATAGATGTATGTATAAATGTATGGGTGTTGAAGGGTTTGTGTGTGTGTGTAAGTATGTATGTGTTCATGTACGCACATGTTAATGCTAAAAATATGCACAAGGATAAGTGCACAATTCTGTATCTGTGTTAATACAGTAAAAACATGAAAAATAAAGCAACAACATACGCATCAATATCATTTAAAGTCAGTCCCTTCGTCTGTAAACTCTTCAAACTCGACTGAGACCCTTCATCATGTTCTAAAGTGGGATAATGCATCATGGCATCTGGCTGACCACTATTAATGAGTGTTTTCTTCATAATTCCCCTTGTTGTAGGATGCTTCAATGCCCTGTGTCCATCACCCCTTACTTTAATCAATGGATATATATATATATGTGTGTGTGTGTATCGGAAATATACTGATCTTTAATAAATAAGCACAATAATTAAAATTTAGTCATGAAGAAATAAACTGTATTTTTGATTAGCAAGAATTGGACGTATATTACTTTGTAGTTATTTGCGTCAGATACTTAATTGGCAGGCTCCTTGGGCAATACAAGCCTATTTTCATAAAGGAAATGCTACTTCCCTGATATTCATCTGCCACAACATCTCTTTCCACAAAGATTGAACATTATGAACCTCAATTCTTCAAACGCTTTGGTTCAGTTAAGACTGCTTTCTTTATATGCACATTAATTTCTTAAGATCTATACCTATTAAGTCAATGTTGAGACCACTTAGAAGAGAATATATCAGTATTTCCATATTTTAAATTACCTTTTGCATCCAAGTATCTCTTTTTTGGTCCTGCTTATGATATATAACCGCCGCTGGAGACTATAAAAGGTAAAGTGTTGTGAGACTTAAAATATAATATAACTATAAACATTCAGCCTCCCCTTTAATTTTGCGTTTTTTAATGGCTTTGTGTACATGTCTATGGTTGTGAGATTACGTAAGAACGAGTGATAACCTTATGATTGGCCACTTAATGCTAAACAGTGATTTCTTTTGTAATTGGCTCATTAAGCACCAGGCGCATTCTTCTCATTCGTAAACCTCGGGCCGATCGTCTTAGTGGCTCACCAATATCTTAAATATTAATCGCTAATTAATATTGAGCAATATCTGGATACTTTACTAATTGCGATTAACAAGAGCCATATGATCAAGGTCTAGTTTCAAATTGGTACCAATTACAGGAAAGTGATCTGTAAATATGTTTTGGTGTAAGTAAATATAATAGTAATGCGCATGTCGAACCTGGTAATAAGTACTCAATTTTAGAAAAGATATCGATTGGTGATATTGAGTATATCCCTGCATAATTAATTAGTGAGTGAAACAATAATAATTTGTAGGTTTGACCAATAGGGTATAAAATACTTATAAAGAGCGCAAAAATTGTTGATATCCCAAAGCTCTGTTACTGTCAAGATGAGAATTTAAAGGATTTCTGGTTTAATTGAAATAATACAGATAATTAGTTTCATAAATTTAGTATGTATATACTTAATTTGGAAGTATTATCTATAGAAAATAATTATCTTCAAATCAACTGAGGTAGCGTTATAGGCAAGCAGTGCAAGTTGCTCAGTTAGAAATAATACAACATGAAAGTCACTAAAACCAAAAGGAAAAGTTGGTCAAAGACAAATGGTGTCAGGCTAAAAAAAGATTCAGTAATAAAACAGGAAATTTCGTCAAAAAAGCTGCAAAAATTAGAAAAAAGGTAGGCATTTTACAAATAAAAGTAAACTAAGTGTTATAGGACATCCTTATTTTGTTGCTGAATATATATATTGTTTTTAAATTAAGTAGGTATGATAGTCACATATGTATATAATTGAACGATGGTACGAAAAAAGGTAAATACGTATTCTATGATACAGATATATATATAACTACTAGTATTCATATAATCAGGATCATGCTTGTTTCCCATACACTTAGTAAGGAAGACGACCCTACTGTAGTACGGTCCAGTCTAACACGTCTTGCATTGCTGTCTTGGAAATTTTTTTTTTCCATTATTTGTTTTGCTTATATGTTTGTCTTTTCACATTTCTTTTCGAAAAATCCAAATGTATGCTAGATATATGATCGAATAAGTTTTGATTGACTTGATTATTAATATTTCTGTTGGGCAGTAGGCACCCAATCACATGCCAATGTGGGTCGAGTGGCAAAATATTACAAAAGAACATCTTTCTACTTACGATTACTATTATTGGTGGCTTACATAAAATCAACTGGTGGAATTTTATAAATTATTGAACGCTGGTCAAACAAGTAGGACTATATATATGTGCATATACAGGACATAAAGGGAGATAACGGAAAATTGTGAGAAGATCATGCAATTATGAATGCATTTTGAATCGATTGTGTTCCACTAATTTTTGTCTCACATAATTTTATTTTCATTAAGAAATTTTTTCCACTCGGAGACTGCTACTGATTCTGATGTTGCCAAGAGAGTAACCGGGTGGAGTTTCAAAGAACGACACATAGGTACCCTGTTTACTCTAGAAACGTTTAACCATACAAAATATTAAGTAACCATTGTTTTTATTTCAGTATTATGACAGGATTGACTCGAAGAATTACTATAGTATGATCTTAGCAATAGTGTTGTAATTAAACACCGAGTATCTATAAGTAAAGAATATTTACATCTAGGAATCCCTTAAAACATGTGAATATTTAATTTTATTGAGCACAAACATATTTTTGTTCCTATGTTAAGTCTTTTTTCTTTTTTCTCTGTAATTACACTTTACAAACTAGTCTTGCCAGAGATCTATCAGCAAATGTGTCGATACATATATGTAGATACCCGCCTAGTTATACTAGTATGTGCCTACCTATTGTGACTTGGGCAAAAGGTAAAAAATACACTGCATTTCAAACAATTTATTTAAACAAGGCGTTACCAGTTAAAAAAACCATGGCATACAACAATGAATATGAAAATCAAGGGATACCTGGCAAAATGCCATGTAAAAAAGCACGAATTCCACTTACTGGTGAGTATAAAACTTTATATAGCTATTTTATGTTATCGATTAGATCTATGCCTTGCTTGATAGTTCTCCCATTAGAATTCTTATATAGTATGCACATATACCTATGTACTCTTTAAACGTTATCTGACTATTTAGTAGGTGTGAGCATATATATTTTATTAGCTTATTTGTTACAATTAATGCTCAATCCATAACTATAAAACCTTACGGTTCTTTTCAACTAATAGGAGATAAGCTAAATATTCATATTTAGTTTCTGTACGAGCTATCCGGCGATGTTTTGTAGCTAAATAGTTAACACAATAATTAACATTAATATCTAAAAACCCACTAGGAGTTAGATTAGATAACAATTGTCTAATAAAAGGATATTAAGCAATATTGCTCAGAACAAGATGGGTACATTTTATGTAGAAGAAATGGGTGATAATGAATATCAAAACACATTGTGAATTTATTTTTAATACGGTGTATCAACTAGTTTATAAACGATACTGTAAATAAACATAACAGAACACTGGGTTTAATTAGCTGCTTGGAATGTACTTATCAACTTATAGTTGTATTTTATTAGTTAAGCCAATAAGGGATGGCACTTAAATTTTTGAGGGACTATACTCCACTCTATTAGGAGCAATGTTTCAAACAGAACAATACAATAAGTATTAAATATCAAATAAGGCTACCTATACAATATAGACAAAATAACTATAATTATAATTATTTAACTAAATAATGCTAGGCGTTGAAGGATTTCATATATAAAATGCTATATAGAAAGTATAAAAAGGCTATTTCTGAGACAAATTAAGGGCTCTTGATCTTGTAGTAATACTGAATAAAGGCTCTAGAGCTTTGATTCTCTGTTTTCTGTTTACAATAGTCATCTGCCACCTTAAACATGGGTAAGATAATTATTACACAGATTGAAATAGACACGCTATGTAATGGTTAGATGCGTGACCATCAGGAAAAGATATGCGCTCAAACTACATCACAAAAATTCATAACATATATCAAATTATAACGGACTATTATATTTGTTCATCCTTTTTTGTTCTACATCTTTTTCACTTTTTCAATTGTTTTAGGCTTATTATTGCTAACTCTTAACTTTAAAAATGGTTTAGCCAATATGAAGCCTGTAATCAGTAATTGGAAAATAGTTCAATAGAACAACGTATCACAATAAGTAGAAAAAGAAAAAAATACAAAAGAAATAATATCATATTTCTTCTATATCCTCCCCTATCCCATTCACAGATGTCACATCCAAACATAGATCTAAAATCGATTGTCTTGACCGACCACCAAGAGAGTTGGCTAAAACAAAGACACACAATAGACAAACTGAATTATTGACACCAAAGGAAATTAGACACGCCTTAAAACTGGGTATTTTAAAGGAGAATGGTGGGAGCTTGAGACATGTTATTTTTTCTTTTTCTTTTTTTTTTTTGAATTAATAATATATATATGGATATTAAAGTAATAACACTGGTAAAGGGCAAAGAAACATTATATTACATGTATTAATCATTCAGTTAGTAACCAAGTAAGCATCTTTATAGATGGGATAAGCAGTAGCCTGTATGAAATAAAACTGCAATTTCCTAGTAATTTAATCATACCTCTGCTGTGATGGAGCACTTTAAAAACATATTGAAACAGATGTGTATGTGTTATTCTAAATAATTATTTTGTTGGTGTTTAAATTTATTAATAAGACAAGTTGATTAAAAGCAATAATATTATAATAGGTTTATTATTAAAATATTGGTAAAGGTTTGTGCTGTAAGTTATTATAAATCTTATTTATTTTAAAAGAAAACATCTTCTTTAAACTTGACAAAATTAGTAAAGGTTACCTGTCACATAATGAAAAGAAACATGAACTGTTTGTATATACATAATGTCAAATATAGTTACATATGTAGCATAGGTAAAGTAACTATAGTTTAGATTTTCCAATTTATTAATGCTGGGCTCTTAAGTATTCCATATATAAAATGCAATATTTAGAAAGCCAAAAACGGTTGTATGAGACATATTAGTAACTCTTTATTCTGTAGTGACACCGAATAAAGGCAATAGAGTTTATCGGAACTAAGTTCTTCATTGTGGTTAGGTAGATTATTTTTTATTATTGTTATCACGCTTTTTACATTTGGTTAGAGTTACCTATTAAGGACAATAGAAGGTTGCTGTTACAACTGGTAGTCTACAGCTTAGCAGTAAAGTATTCCAATATGACACAAACATATTAGAACTTTGCACATATACCTATAGGTATTTCCTATTCATTTCAAACCAATCAGAACTACAGACTTATGTCGTTTGGTTTTTATCATTATGCATATATAATAAGTTTCAAAAACATTCATAAAGATATTGTTACTATTACTATCAATGTATGTTAAAAACCTTTTTTAATTTAAATTTATTTTAATTGTTTTATTAGTCATTTTTATTTTGTCTTTTGATTCTCATGTGGTAGAAATTTATTATAAAGATTCTTTACTAATCTAATCAAGTCTGGTATAGTTGAGCCATTAAAGGATGCTTGTATAGCACGCATTTAAGACCCTGATTTAGATTGTAGTTATTGCACACATTGCAATTTGCACGTAAGACGTTTAAAGCGTCTTTGAATTCAAAACAATTTTGTGTATTTTAGGCAGAATTCACAAAGGCTTTAGCTGGTCCCTTACCTATTGATAACTATCTAAATTAACAAGCAAAATATTGGAACGCTGTACGTCAAAGAGAATTTAATACACCAGATCCTAGTTTAATTTTCAACACATTTCTTATTATAAATTTTCTGCTTGCAATAATCAGCTACCACCCTAAACATGTGAGATAGTTAATATACAGCCTGAAATTGATCAATAAGGCTTATGGCATTTAGGTTGTAAGTTGGCATATTATCTATCATCTATAAATTAATTTTAAATCATATGCTAGTAATGCACTTATAAAATAGATAATACTAATGGCCAGATAAAGCGAACTTATTCCACACTTCTGAGAAATATTAGCTTTATATATTGACCATTGTAGTAAAATCCGTTATTGTCGTAAATCAGCCCATGCTTCGTAGACACTAAAAATAGTATGATAGAATTGTGAAATAATATGTGTACATATATACTATGGATTCCTTTAATAAGTTCAATGTTAATAATACTTGGATTACATAATAGAGCCAATTTGTAGGAATCTAAAATAAATGCCATAACTAATCCGATATAGTGACTCAGAAAACTGTTCCCAAGCCAAGAAAATAAACAACTGTCAAACTCACAGTGCTTAATATTCATTTTATTTCTTTGATACCTTTTTCCTTCCATATTCACCTCTACAGAAATTAGCAGCAAACAACTAGTGCAGGCGACCCTTTCACATATACCTCAAACCAAGCCAGTCAAAATAAAAGGTACCAGTTTTAAAGAACCCAGGCGTAGCTTAAAATTTGGGCCCCTGACTGATTGGGGTAGGTTTTATAAAATTAAAATAAAATTAAAGTGGTTATTGACCGTTTAAAATGTAGTGTCAGATCCGTAATATTAATAGGTGGTAGATATACTATATGTGACCACTAATTGCATCATGTGGAATACCAATCTCTAATTATTACTATACTCAATATATTGCATTGGTACTGAGTAGTGTTTATGTTGCTTTTTATCTGCTTTCACATACTATGATTTAATAGTGTTTGTTGTTTTCTCCATAATATTCAATGTTTACACAGTATATTTTAATTATTGGCCTAGCCTGGTCATAAAGTTTCTTTTTCAACATATTTGATTATCTTTTTATATTTTTCTTATTCCTCTTGAGGCATCTTTCTTGTGTCACTTGCTTTATATATTTTTTCTGTTTTTCTTGGGTATTTTTATAGGTTTTAATCATTTTTTTTGTGTAGATTACGCATTTCGATACATGTTTGCAATTCATAACAATGTTTAACTAAACATATATTATCTACCTGTCAGGTACGCCATCATGTACAGCAATTTTTAGGAAGACCTATTCTGATTAAATAAGTTGTGTTTATTATAGTTTCTGAATGATATTTTCAATAACGTTAGTCATACTATCCTGGAAACAAGATCTGAATATGAAATTTCATGAGGACTTATTTAAAGCACCTAGAATGTATTTTTCTGCGTTTTGTATTTTTTTTATACTTAAGACTTTATTAAACAATACAACTAGTTAATATAGTATGGAAGAACTGAGATTAGTGTTGAAGCCATAAAATACCCTAACAATGTGTACGTCAAAACAAAAACCCCCTATATTATTTTTTTGCAGAGGAGATACTGACATGCCTACTCATAGATTCTTTTATTGTTTTTTGTAGACTATATACTGATATGCTTACTTACAGACTTTTTTCCAATTCAGAAAGTTGAGCCACGGGGTTTATACAGCTTTGAAAAAGCTGACAAGCAACTGGAAACTTGAATAAATTAAACAATTCCAGTTTAGATTTCTCATATTCCATCATATAAGAATAAAATATGTACTTACTACGTTGCCCGTGGTTTTTCATTGCTTTCATTGGAAATCAAAATAATATAAAATTACCTTTTTCGTTTAATTCTTTCTGGTGACTTGCTTGTTTGTTCCAATATATATTTCAGACCTCGCCACTGGAAGATTATTATGAGCTAAGATTCATTATCTCATTATCAAGCAATAAAATTCCTCTATTAATCCCATTAAAAAGTAAAATAATGGTGTTAAAGTTTCAACTAATAACGCTAACTTCAATCCATTATAAGAACCTCAGGGTGGATTTTTTCTGAGTTAACCTTGGCCTTAAACATAAATATTGATTAAACGATTAGCAAGTATTTGTAATAGCATTTACAATAATACAAATAGACTGTTCTTCCAATATAGAAATTGCTTAAGGTGTGTTGTACCTTTGATGAAAAGTGTTGAAAAGAACCGGCAACAAAGACCGTATATGAATATGATGGAGTTCGTGTCTATTTTTAGCTGTTTGTGTGTCTTTTATACTTTCTCATACCTAATTGGATCAAATTATGGTCATTGATAATATTCTTCTATTTTTCTACTAAATCAATCATTGTAGCTCAGTCTGGTTCTTCAACCTTCCCCTCGCCCTCTCACACTACACAGTAAAAATCAGAATTAAAAAGGGATTGTGCTAAGATAACTCCAACCCTAAAATGTCGGATAAAATTTTATCTAGTACGACTTATTGAATGTACATAATGAACAACCTTTGGTTTTTATTGAAAGCATAAAAGAATATAAAAATATGGTCATCTATTCTTACCCTTCCTTACTTTATCTTCTTCTAACTTATTAACGTCTGCTACTCCTAGTTATATGTTGGTTATGAGTGAAATGCTGGTTTGACGAAGTGAACTCAAACCTAATCTCAATCTTTTCTGGTGATTGACAACAATTTATGATGACGCTCTCTCTGTATTGGTGGAAGGATAAGTGGAAAAAAAAACATGTGCGTTGTATTTTATATATGTTCTCTAGTATTTTTTCAGTCTGTTTACTATAGGAAGACTTGGCCTGTTTCCAATACTAGCACAGTTAGCTTTTTTTTTGTACTGAAGAGCTTTCAATAACTATGAGTCTAATCAAAATATTCCGTGTATCATTCATTGAAATTTGCTTCTGATTCGTTCATGATCTCTTTCATTGGCACTACGTTATTTTTTCTACATTTTCAACTATGTTCCTAATACAGTTACTAAAATAACATACCAAATTTTGCTGGCTTCTTGAATGTAGAAATTTGTATATAATGATAATAATAGTAAAAATGCTTGTGTAGTATAGTGTGTAAATTGCTTGAGTGCCAGACATGGAATTATTTTAGTCACTCCTGGCACTCTAGAATTGTAAAAATATTGAGAAATATTCAATCAGATTGCCTAATTAGAAATTCTGGTTGTAACACCTCCTGGTATACGGTATGTAATGCATGGCAGGTGAGAAGAACTGGAAGTTACACATTTTCATTAGCTTCTTGGCCTTCCTGTAATTGGTAGGTGTCCTGGCTTTCATCAAGCAACTACCCGCCATTTTTTCTGTGGGACAAGAGGTAACATCTACCTCCTTTGGTTTTACACAAAGGGCTGCGATGCTCTGTTTCTTAGAAAGTCATTTGATGGGTTTTCCTGGCAAGCAAATTATATATCCTAAAGTACTTTAGAATGTGTGTGGATT
Source organism: Ichthyophonus hoferi (assembly GCA_002751075.1). Classification (NCBI taxonomy): domain Eukaryota; class Ichthyosporea; order Ichthyophonida; family Ichthyophonidae; genus Ichthyophonus; species Ichthyophonus hoferi. Next base: position 274,812 of record NAOQ01000011.1, read on the forward strand.
GGCTGAAAGGTCTGCATCAAAGAAGGCACTGAGCATTAGTGGTTCCCTCTGGTATGCTGCACAATCTTCTGCTGTGGGTTTTAAATACCTTAGAATGCATAGTCTTTTTCCAGATGATCATTGTAGGCTCCTGTGTGTATCAGGTGAGTTAGCTTATTGCCTTCTGTTGATTGGGTTGGCTGGACTTGGCCATCCGTAACAAGCATTCAATCAACGTTTGATAAGTAGTGATGTCACAAGGTTCTGATTCCATATCAATACTCGTGGTCTCCTTGATGTGTTCCAGAAAAATTGGAGAGCAGGTTTGGCAGTAATGCTCCTGGTCATAAGACTTGGTTAGGCCTTGAATGTAGTTGACCTGGGATAGTTTGATGCTGCCATTGTATTTGTGAACAGAGTAGCCTAAGAAATCAATAGCCAACCTTTGTTCTTCATTGGGAATTTTTAGGAAATGCCTTAATAAGGGCCTCTGAATTGACTAGATGTTCCGAAAAAATGAGTATACCATCAATGCAACAGTATAAGGCAATCTAATGATCACTTGCACGGGAAATGTAAAGACAACGATCCTGCTTAACTGGGTACATATTTTGAGTCTTTTAAAATTAACCCAGATTTTTTTTCTAGCTTAGGCCACTCATACGGAATCCATAGAGGCCCTTGGTCAATTTGCATATTCAATCTGGGTGATCGGCATCTTCCATCATAGGAAGCTGGAGCATGAAGGCAAGATTTTCTACTGGGGCATGTAAGTATGCTCTACGATTGTCAAGCTGAGTCAGCTTATACTGGTGTACAGCAGCAATGGCAATGAGGATACAAATGGTTATAAACCTAGTGACTGGGGAAGAAATGTTGACCAAGTTCTTGTTCTTCACTTTCATGCTCCCTTGAGTGCAGAATCATTAAATCCAAGTTGGTTTATTCTTTTAATAGTCATGCAATCTGGAGTATTATGTGTTCCCCAACAAATTTTACAGGTAGAAGATTCATTGCTGTAAAAGCCTGTGTTGACTTTATTGCTTTATTCTTCTTTTATATTTACCTAATTTCTGTAATTCTTGCTTTCTGCCAGCTTCATGTGGGTGGGCATGTCCTTAATAAAATCCTTCAATCTTCGGCAACTCTTAGTTGCTTAATAAAATGTATGGACTTGGGTAGAGTACTCTAACTGAATGCATTTTATATGTGAATGAAACATCAATATCTTGGCTTAGTAAGAAGCAGTTCAGAGTAGGCACCTCAAGTACAGAGGCAGAATATATAGCACTCGGCACAGTGGAAGTATGCTAGGCCTATAACCCTGTCAGGAGAAATCCTGCCTATTAATTCTATGTCTGAATCAATCAACATTGGGTGTTCTAATTTGCAATCACTATTGTCTGATAATTCAACTTTATACTTCTTGGTAACAATGTATTCAGGATGTGAACGTCCTGGGTTACATGGTTTACGAGTGATACTTCTTCATATATTTAGAACATTGAACATAAAACATATAACCCAGGACGTTCACATCCTGAATACATTGTCACCAAGAAGTATAAAGTTAAATTATCAGACAATAGTGATTACAAATTAGAACACTTAATGTTGATTGATTGGGGCGTGGACTTGATGGGCACCATTTCTCCCAACATTGGCCACCTGTCAGAAGGCTCTCACTTGACTTGCATAATGCATAGACTGCAAATCATGTAAAATCTTGCACACTATTGCTGGGTCTTTCTGCTCTATGGGTTTTTCTTACAACAGATTACTAGAAGCAATCACCACTCAAAAGCCAATCTTTAGCTTTATTGGTGTAGCTGGTTCAGACAGGATTGAATTGGATTTAAGATATTGTTTTTTGGGGACTAGATTTTTAAATTGTTTGAAATGATAAGTATCATACTATCATCATCATATATTTAATGTTTGTTTCTCCGAAGGAATTGAAGTTTTTCATCCTGTTCTTCAGCTGTTAGGGCATCAAAAATAAATAAAAGAAATGTGCTTTTCTGTTAAATTCTGAGGAATCAGATTTTGACCTTGATTTAAAACTTCTTTTTACCATTGGAACAAAGCCTAATCCAAGACTTAATAATTAATCTCATGGGGCAAATGATTATTAGTCAGAATATGCACACCAGCAACCTTTACGAAACATTCATATGTCCATAATGTTGTGAACATAAGAATGATTAGAAAAACCGTTACAAAATCATTAACCACAGATGAGTAAGAATGTTCAATCAAAGCCCAGATAATCAGTAGATTAATTCTTGTCATAGTATGCATTACCTGAACACCATCACATCAACAAGGAAATAAGTTGATTTACTATCTAAATAAGAATATAATAGTATTTAGATATTGTGGTAAGATTAAACAATTCGAGTGGGTCTCTTTGACTTATTGAGAGTTGAATTAGCTAATATAAATATTTATGATTGGCTCCATTTACGTTATTGAACTTAGCAACATTGGCTTAACTAGAGGGTTAGCACTGGTGATAAAACAAAGTATAAGACAAAACAAAACACAATAATAAAGGCGCCCACTTACACATATGCGGGAACACAAGTGAGGATACAATCTACTCACACATACATGGTATCTATGGCAAATATAAAGTTCTTGTAAATGCATACGAAAATACTTTGCATTTAATTATACATAGTGAGCTAAATTGAAATGTAAGATTTGGAAGCTTCATTTAAAGGCTTTACTGGTTGCCATTTATTTTATTGAGGATAAAGTTTTGTTAAATGAAAGCAATTCCTAATACTCATCAACAGGATGAGCGGCGACCAGTAAAACTTTTAAATGGGAGCTCCCAGATTTTACATTTTCAATCTAGTTCACCATATATGATTGTTCATAATACTAGGAGGCTGCAAAAGGCCATTTACTAGTCACAAACAACTGCATTTAGCTTCCATCCTACTGCTTCTTCTGATTTTACAAAGAAAACTGCATATATGGAGAAGCAAGGATCCCTCAGCTCCACGTTTTGTAAAAACAACAATCCATTTGCTTTTATCAAAATCTGTGTCAGTTCTATTGACCTGTACACAGCTGTTGGGATCTCCAATTGTATAATTGTTAGTGGCTATTGTTGTTTGACCAGTGCAAATGATAGCTGCTTGATCAAATCTATCTTTAAGACTCAGTTGTTGTGCTATAGTGGTATATCCAAATGGTATTTGCATTGGGAAGTCGAATTAGATTACTGACAGGTCAGTACTTCGGCGGATTATAAAACGTTCATTAGTAGGCTAAAAGGCCGAATGCTGAAGAGCCTGAGCCTGAGGAGCCTGTGGCTGAAAACTGAAAAATTGTTTTAAATAGAATCTTTCCTTACTTCTTAGGAAGAGTCATCAACTAAGACCATAGTCACCATAATTCCTTCTATCGAAAAAAAAAATAAACAATTATTGGTTCTATTTGATCTATGGTGAGATCCTTACTTAAAACCGCGAGCCAATCGGTATATTAATACTGAGATGCTGAAGAGAAATATTTATTTTCTAAGTGTTAACCACCAAATTAAAATTAAGAGCCTCGCCGCAACCAATAAATTAATTATAGATAAGCTTAGCCAATAACATAGCGCAATACAGGGTCATGATCCTGTCATCAATAATTAAAATAATTTTAATTATTACTTTAAAATTACAACATATGGCCGCTGGGGAAAACAATTGTGAAAGAATTTAATATATCGTGATCTAGTTCCACCCAAACTTTATCTTCCACTTACTAACGTCTGTTACTCCTGGTTGTACGTCAGAAATGAGTGAAATGTTGGTTTGACCAAGTAGAGTCAAACCTAATTTTAATCTTTTCTGATAATCGGTATTAATTGATAATGATGCTCTTCCTGTGTTGGTGGAACCATGTGTGGAGATAAAATATGTGCTGCATTTTTTATGTTCCCTGGTGTGTTTTCGATTTGTTCGATAGACGAATTGCTACACATGGTTTA
>NAOQ01000011.1:285044-307123 GCA_002751075.1 Ichthyophonus hoferi
TATATATATATATATATATATATATATGACTCAAACGACAGTGTTGGTCTAAAAGAGAGCAATGGTAGAGAAGATAGAGCGTATATAGGACAGGGCTTGCATGTGTGTACATATGTAGAGGGGCACAACCTATGTAAACCTAAGTACATAAGTGCTTATATGTATATATAATCAGTGGTTAGGGTGGGTGCAGTGTATAGTCCAATAAAGAGACGTCAGAAAGTACAGAATAACAGATATGTACTGATCACCATAAAGCCATATAAAAAAAAATAAGCAGTATATATGAATACACACTATATATGCGAAAGAGAGATGGCCAATCTAGTTAGATCGAAAAGGATACGGGCCAATGAACACATTCCTAGTTTCATAGGGGAGGTCATCGGGACTCCCTTCCTCTGGAAAGGGGGTAAGGGGACAGCAGGTGCCCGTATCCCTATCATACACCCGTTGGTGGTGGAAGGTGTGCTCGGCCCTCTGGAAGTGAGCTAGGTAGTCGGGGGGAACCACAGCTTGGCCCTTGAGGCGAAGGGCTCGGATCACCTGACAGAAATACAGTGTTGGATAAAACACATGGGCACTAGAGATGATGAGTGTATATAGGGAGTGGGGGAAATAGAGATGGATGCACAGGCTCAGAGGGCGTGGCCTAGGACTATCCTGTATATACTGCATGGAACTGCACCTATCCCTCTCTCCCCACCCCCACCTAACCCTATACTCTACAGCCCCTTTACTCGCTGGTACAAACCAAATCATGACTGCAATCAAAACATAATAAAAGAGAAGGTAAACTTGTAACATAACAGAACTTAAACAATAGAATCAATAAGCTATCAAATAGTGACAACCATTAAAATCTCATTTTAAAATATCAAACACTAGGATTGGCAATCTAAATAGAGTGCACGTCAGTGTGAGATCGGTATAATGGCCAATAAAAAAAGCCTATTAGTCGAATAAGACGACCATAAACAAATCAATAAGAAATCAAGATTGATATTACGACCAATAACAATAGCCTGTCCGTCAACAATTAAAATCACAAGTAAGCCAATAAGAGACCAAAATCCAACAAATAACAAATCAATAATAAATTTAAAACTATAAATTTACAACACAGCTCCGGGCATTGCAGTGAAATATTTATATATGGTACACACCATTTTGACGTCATTCTGATTTCTCAGTAGTAGTTGGTACGCTTTCTTCAGACCTATACCGTGGATAGAAGGTAGATAATCACAACCTAGACCCCGTACGATTGGTTAGAGTCTTATACCTACCGTATATGTCAATGTAAATCTCATATAAACAGGGATAGTAAAATAGGTAAGCAGAAAAACAGACAGGGAATCTCTAGAGTTAAAGGTGGGCAAACATTTTAGAATAACTAAAATATCTGTTTATACACATCTATACATACATAAACGCATATATGGTGACAAAAAGTGATCATCAACTGAGGGAAGGGCGTAGAAAGAGGGAATAAAGCATACCAGACAGAATGCACATTCGGAGAATGCTAAGGTCGTCCCAGGTGGTAAGGTCAACTTCATGCGCTCGCTCCGGATCTTTGAGTTTCTGACGATCAAAGAATTGGCCTTTACCAGTGGCATCCATTTTGAATAGAATCTGAGCCAGACAGAGAATATGACCGAAGTGAATATAAGAATATGTATGTTTGAATACACAAGTATGGTATGGTATGTATGCTGACAGGGGGACCACGGTATCATTCCACAGGCCCATCATCTCTAACCCATATAATATCAATACGCCGCATCATACCATATAACACTCACAGACCTTGACCCATATCCTGACCTTACTGACCACCCCCACACCTACTTACTCTATCACAACCAAAAGCAATGAGATCGGAGTCCTCTGTAATGATGCCCTGTACAGCTCCAGTATGCCATAGGTAGGCCATCTGAGCGTCGGCCTCGTAGGGGGCCACCAGGTAGTCCACGCCCATCTGTTGACACAGCTGCACTCCCATCCCCTTTGATCAGGTGTGTGTCGTGCATTGGGCACTATATGATTATATATATACGAAGGGGTGTACACAGGGCAACTGTGCACGCATCTGCAAGTATGACGTGACAGGAGCACTTAATATAATAGACAGAGCCAGATTCCGCTTGGCTTACTAACCCTCTCTCAGGTCCTATACATAGATGATAGTATAATGGTAAAATGGTAACGTAACACCAACAAGAGAAAATAAACAATAAAAAAACATTTGAACTGAGTAATAATAGCAAAGGAAAGATGAAAGAAGCCTAAGGAGAAGGAACTAACATGGACAGATAACTAAATATACTAGAGGAGAGAAGGATGGGAGGAGTTGCACACCTCTATAAGGGAATAAGCGATCTCAGGTGTAATATTGATGCACTTTTGAAAATATTCATTGGCCTGTTTCTTTTTACCCTCCCTCAGGAGCTGTGCGCCCATTGCTCGGTTTGTTTCTCTCGACCTGCGCAATGTGTCGTTTTGGTCAGTGTTAATGATTGGTCAACATATGTAACATACAAATTTTAAATAGTTATCAATATATATAGTTTGGTTGTGATTTTTAAGGCATATAAGTTGCTATCGAAACTGGATATCAATATCTAGAAGAAGATGTAGTTAACCAGTCAGAAAGGCGATTGATATTCAGGTATTAGATTAGTTTGAGTACATAAATGTATTTATCTTTTGGAGAGCATAGACTTAGAGTTTTAGGTGGTGGGTAAGTATATCTATATACACGTCCAGTATGTACGCGTCAATGGGAGAAGTGCAGGAAATGATAAAAGGTTAAGCAATTCACGGAAGAACTAATTAGCTTAAGTAGCAACAAACATGATTGGAGGAATATAACTAAATGAAAGCAAGGTAGATGGAATATCAACTGTGTAATTTTCTAAATGCTCGTCAATATAAGTGTACTAATAAAAAATAACTAATATTAAAGATAAAATGTGCTTGCTACACCAAAAAAAGAAAACACCAAGAACACTAACTAGGCTTGTCTTGCTTTATGTTATTTTCAAAACAAAAACAAAAAAGTAAATTTTTAAGTAGTAACAAGAATTTCATTTCAGTTCCAATTTTAGTTTGAAAATAAAAGCAAATGTTAAAGGAGTAATAAAGACTTAATTTTAATTTTTAAAAAATTAGTAAATATTAGAGTTGGCCAGGATATGGTAGAATACCTGCGGCGCTCTTCCTCAGTGCAGGCCTTAGAGGGTAAGTTCTGTCCGTCAAAGACCATCAGGGGCTTTACCCCGTGTGATAATAACATCTCTATACGACGCCTGGAATAGTTTGTAAAGCTGTTGGGAGGTGAGAGGGAAGCAATGGGTCCGTATGTTACTTTTTATATATGTAAGCTTGCGTGAATATGTATTGGCTTGTACGTATACATATGCTTGAATATATATATCCTGATGCTGTAGGTGTGTATGAGTACAGGCGTATGTGGGCGTGTGTTCACGAGTGTTTGTGTATTTGTATGCATGATAATGTAAAAAAGTACACATGCATGTACGGTATGCTAAAGAAAAGACAAAAGAAGGAAGATATATGCTCAATCAAAGAACAAAAGAAAAAACCAACAAAGTATCGTATAATATAAAGATCAAGGTTAAAAAATACTGCAGAATACTTTCTGCTCTAGATTAATTCCATGGGCAACCATTAATAAAGGCTGAGTGTATATGTGCGATAAATTTAAATGTCGTGCCAGTTCCTACCATACACCTCCTTGATTATTTACCATCTATCCCTCCATATATAGAGATACTTATTATTATCTCGATTGCAGTTGGGCATCTTAATCTTAATATTTAAAACCACCAATTAATTAATAATTTAATGTCTTTATAGTTGTATAACTGTGGTGCATATACCACAGTGTGTCATGTGCATTATTTTTGGGGGAGAGGGTAATGTGGCGTGTGGCAATACACGTTCATGTTTTACAACTATTCGCAGTGGTTCAAGGCCTCCCTATCTTTGCTATAGACACCTACCTAGGAGGAATCTTTCCCTCTAATAACTCAATGGGGCACATATAGGCTGCCTTGTGTAGCCAACAATACGAGTCGATAGCCACTGTCTGGCCTTTAAACTCGTCCACGTTCCCATCGGTTATGGAGGACCGCAGAAGGGGGAGGAGACCTACAGGGATATATTCAGAATGCCACGACTAAATCCAACGTGCACACACAGTCCCTGACAAATACTAAACAATATAAACAAGATAAATAAACCATCTTGAAGTCTTTGTCAGACTGATAATCGTAGTAATAAAACTATAAATATGATGAACAGACACCGTCAACAAAACATTCAACGGCAAACTAGCAAGAAATGCCTAAGGTATTATAACATAATCTTAACTATTAACGCTAATACATACCTGAAATCCCCATAGTATACTGTGAACTATCAGTCGTCTACGCCTTAGTTGCAATGTTTCTGTGTCGGGATAATTATTGACGTGGTACCACCCACTCTCTAGATACTTTTTCTTAGGGCCACATGCAGCACTGCCTCCGTTACAATAGCCTTATTACAGGCCAGTCTATTTAAAAAAAGCACCTATCATATAGTTTAATTATCATTCTTCGGAGGTTATATAGACCTTTTCCTTTACTTCTGCACCTCTATGACAAAAGCACCAAATGGATACAATAATAAACAAAAACTAAAACAATAAAAGGCAGTTAGTACACGTTGCATTTTATTTAAAATTTGTGAATACCGCCAATTAAATTAGGCTTAAGATTCAACTTGGCGCCATAATTAATTCTCATCCAATCACCTAAACATACAATTACTTAGAAATAGCTATTTTATTAGTCATGAGCCAGGGTTATATTTTTATTGGAGAGTTGTGCTTAAATTTTATTTCACTTGTTTTATTCGTTCATTTACAAACTGTATCACTAGCCTAACTTACCTGAATGGTTAGGAATACTCGATCTTAGATAGGCTCATTGACCGTTGAGATCGCCTAAAGAGTATATAAACCTACAAAAACACCAAAATTAATATAGTATTTTGAATTGCCATTGTTTTTTAAAGAAGAATAAACCACAATTAAAAAAATAAAAATAAAATATAGTTTTATAGCTTTTAAAGCTTGTCTAACATGTGTGATTATGTATTTATAATGATGCTTTAACAAAAACGCCATATTAGCACAGATCCAATCATATCCTACTTTGCTTTTCCAATAGGAACATACGATCTCTTAAATAGTCAACAAGTAGTAAGGGTAAACTGTGTACGCGGATACAGGATTACACCTAGAATATTGTATGTATGTATCTAAATTCCAAATTATAGTTAGGCTACCCATGGTTTTAGGTAAAAGCTTGTGTATTTTAGCATAAATCAAACAGAACCATGAATCAACTTCTGATGGTAGAAGTCTAGACATTTTCAATTTATTACCGGTTGGAATACCAATAATTTATATTTATGTATGCCTTGTGTGTATGAAGTTATGTTTGTGTATAAGCATATATGTATATAATTGGACAATATATATGTATGTATATATGTATGTAGGTATATATTTATATATTTATATGTGTATGTAGATGTGTAAATATGTATGTAAATATGTAATTGTATGTCTGAAGAGTGGTATATTAAATATATCTTGACATAGAACCTCTACTGGCAACTACCAGAGCCATCTGCCTATATTACCTTACAGTTCTGTATGTTTGGCATTATTTAAATTCAAATTTAAACTATTAATACGGTCTAATATATATGTAAGCGTTATTTCGGAATAGTCTCGACCAATGTATTTGTTTGTCTTTTATATAAATAAAATAGCTCAATACTTCAACTGCTTAATTACGTTTACTCTCTATATATACATTTGCCCCTAACTAGTGATACAACAGGTAATACATTATGGCTTTACCAGGCGGTGGTCCGCGGTTCCTCCAATCAGTATTATGTCATATCAAACCAAGGTATTCTCTCTTGAAGGTGGGTCACAGACTAAATTGGCATCAATCACTATCGAGGTTGTAGTTAATATAACGGACGAGCAAATAAATTTTCCCTAGAGAAAAATGGCTGCAATGGTCATTAATATAAGGGCAGGTGCCTACAATATGCAGACTGGAAGCGTGTGTATAGCACATTTGGTACCCAATTGAATGCTTTGGAGTGTGCAAATTTCTTGATTCATGCGGAAAGCTAAGGGTGTGAATAACATTGTTTGGATTGGAAGATTAATACAAAGCTATATACAGGCATGTTTAAGTACAGGCATATCAACTAGATGCTTAAGCTTAACAATACAGAAGACACGGGGTGGTATTTCAGGTTTGAGGCAGCTGGTGAGTTGTTTAATTTACTTTACTTTTCCCTGTTGAGATAAATATTTGCGACTGGTTTCCTGCATTTTATTCGCATCTGGAATATCTTTTTTACCTACTTACATTTCTGGCACGGGTGAGTATAATTTCTAATAAATAGTAGTGTTAGAAAGTATTTTTTCGTTAAAATGTGTACATCAACATCTGTATGTGCCACACATGCTTGAATTTAGTGGTCATTTTAACGCGAATAGCTTCTTTATGAACTGTGCTTATTTATTTCAATTAAACTGGCTTACGGTACTTCGTGTGTACGTTCTTTAAACATTGTTGATGCAGTGAATGGTCATTACTATGCACATTACACGTTACATTGTGATTACCTACGATGAGTAGGACTGAACAATGATGTACTCTTGAGTAACAACTAAAGAACAGTGATCAAACTATCAGACCAATGTGATAACATAGACACCTCAGATCATGCAAATAGCCAAACCTGATAATCTGCTATTTCTTAACTGTGTATTCCTTTCCGCAATGATTCCTTTCCCAGATACGAATGCGTTTACAGACAACATCAAGAGCAACAATGCCTACCATAAAAAATATCAACCCCAAGATTATTAGAACAATACCAGAACTACCACATCATTGGTCCAATGTAATTGGTATATGGAGTCTTGGATGTGCTGCCATGGCTGCAACCATAGTGGTGGTGGGCGGCATCACACGACTTACTGAGTCCGGTCTGTCCATGGTCCGATGGGAACCTTTATCGGGTATTCGCCCTCCTATTACCCAGGAAGAGTGGGAGGTGGAGTTTGAGCAGTATAAAAAATACCCTGAATACAGTCAGTACGTACATCAACGTTCATGTCCTTGCCTACCATGTTTTTATTATACCACACCCTATTTCCTAACACATTGCAGTTCTTATTTCTTTAATCTACTCTCTCGCTTGCACTTATATTGGATTTTCTACTTTGCCCCTTGCCTATCATTTAATAGAGACCATAGACATGTTTATTCAATTACTCTCAACCTCTGACTCGCATGTCTGCACAGCACGCACAAGGGCATTACCATGGAGGAATTCAAGAACATTTTCTTCTGGGAATGGTTTCATCGGGTATTGGGTAGGACCTTAGGTGCGGTATTTTCCGGGCCGGCCCTTTTTCTCATGACTCGGCCCCAAATTCCAAGATCGATCAAAACCAAACTGGGAGTTATTTCACTTTTAATTGGTGTTCAAGGAGGCCTTGGGTGGTACATGGTCGTCAGTGGTCTCAAGGAGGACCCTGACCCGTGCGCAGTTACCAGAGTTAGTCAATACCGATTGGCTGCACATCTAGGGTTGGCCTTCATCCTATTATCGCAGATGTTTACACTTGGCTGCAGTCTTGTTGCTATTCCGAAAATGGTACCTTCCCCTGTGTAATTGTGCAAAGTATTATATTTATTTTTGCGGTTCAAACCTGCGCTTAGGCGTTTTTGCTGTATTATTTTTGGTCTGAAATCTAGAATTTTGGTATACAGTATATAGTTTTATAGGTTCGATTGGTAGCCCTGTGGCTCTGGTTGGAATTAAATAAGAGTAATCTAATTAAATATTTTGGTAAGAATTTCTCATTAATATTCCAAAAATATACATATTTTTAGGATTTCAATGTGGGGGGGGGGTTTAGTTAAAATATAAGGAATTTTGGCAAAAAATGGAACAATGGTTCCTCATCTTTAGATTTAATTGAGCATGTCCTATAGTCCTTCCTATTAGTTATTTGGTTATTTTTATCTTCGCCTTTCTTTTCATGCACATTCATTTTCACAACGGTGCTTATGCTATCCCTCTTGTACTCTCTGTAGCGTATTATTGCATAGCAATTTTCATACTTGAACAATTCCACATGGTATACCACATTATTAAATTAAGGCACTGGTGCACTGTAATCTATTTTATTTATATGAATTTAGAAAAGATCTTTGTTGAATTCAGATTTCTGAATGATATGATTCAGATCACTGATAAGAAAGCCCTAATCTTACGCCGATACGCCTATGGAACCGTGAGTTTAATATTTGTGACAGCTATATCGGGTGAGCTCACTCTGCGCGTTGGGATTAATTTCTTTCCCACTTATTATTGGTCACGAGTGATATCAACCGTTTAAAACAAATATATTGTATTGGTGGAAAGTAAAGTTTATTGTTACTCGCTTTCATAATAAGCCACCTGGTAGTATAAGATTTTTTTATGGCACAGTCAAATAAGTGATACAGGGATATTATTGTCAATTTCCAATTGTGCAATAGTATATGCCTGTTGTTCAAGGCTATAGCCGACTATTACAATTAGATATAGGATAAAACTGCGTAAAAAAGTTTTCAGGATCCATTTATGCTTTCTATGTATAGCATTATATATACACAGACATGTCTGAACCTAGCATGAGTTAGTTAGATTACTATACCTAGCTAATTGGATATTTTTCCCACGCTGTATATGTAACTGTGTTTATTTGACAATTATTTATATCCCTTTTTTCTTTTTTTGGATATCAGTAAATAAAAATATACACATATACATATACTAGGATTTACCAATTATCTTTACACAAAATATTTCCATTTTTTCTCAGTGACCTACTATCTTTTATGGACGCATAAACTGACCCTGCACCAATCCTTGAACAAGCTTTCTAATTATTTCCATTTATATACTATCATTCATGTCTTGTGTATCTTTTAGTATTTACACTTTCTGGTTGTCTAATGCCAAATATTATAATTGAGGCCAAATTCAATTCAATATATACATCCAAAACAGGACATTTAATAAAAACAAGCCAACACAGAAAACCACACACGAATATGCTTCTAAATACACTAGATATATTAAATTTAGCCGGATGCTTACTTTTCACAGACCATATTAGTATATTGACCACTTTCCTTGAACGAACTTGATTAACCAAATAATTATCCCTTGTCAGGGGCATTTGTGGCAGGACTTGACGCAGGACTTGTCTACAACACATTTCCCAAATTTTCCGATCGATGGATCCCCGATGATCTAGTAGCTTTGAAGCCTACTATCTATAATTTTACAGAGAATCCCACCACTGTACAGTTTAATCATCGGATATTGGTAAGTAAGAATAATAAAGATGATAAGGGGAACATGAGTGGCCAGAGAGAATTAGCGTATCATTGGTCACCAATATTTATATTAACTGGCCTGGCAAGCTGGTTTCACGTGTGGATTGGACTAGTAATTAAGCTTATCTATTACATACCTAAATAGCAACCTTATGACTTTCTACTTTCTTACTAACAACATGAGTTCACTTTACTTAATTATGATATAACTGTTTCATACATCTTAACCTGCAGTGACTATTAACTCAATACATACATTAGGGTATGGTCACTGCTGGAATGGTAGCCACCCTATGGGGTTTATCGCAACCCGTCAACTTACCAAAGCGACCAAGAATGGCGGTCAACAGCCTACTCGTCATGGCTACTATACAGGTTTGCAGTTCTAGAACTCCCCTCAGGTGTAACTGCATTTCATGTGAAGCCGTTCTACGATGCTTGTTTCTCCTTTGTTTGATTTATTCGGATTACTAACTATATTACTCTTTCTTTATTGTCTTTGTTTGTCATCACCACATACCTACCACACTTTCTGTCGGGATTAAAAATTCGCTCATGTAAAATTCTAAGTATATCCAGCCTCCCATACTTACTTTTCACCTTGAATTCCAATACAACAATGTTTTGGGCTCTTGTCACTTTTTTTCCACATGACTATTAGACTGCTCTCTTTTGTTGTCATTGTTCTATAGGGAGGACAGGTAATCCTGTCGTGTAGTCTTTTTTTTTTAACCTAATAGGACCCCTTGTTGATTACCACGGTGAACAAGCAGTAATTAAATACTCTACAGGTTGCATTGGGCATATCCACACTTCTCAGTTTTGTCCCAGTATCTTTAGCAGCGGCCCACCAGGGAGGGTCGGTATGTTTGTTAACCCTTGGCTTATGGTTCATACATGAGCTTAAAGGGATCACCATTAAGGCTGGAATAAAACCCAGCACAATCTTGATAAAATAAAATGAATGCTCAATCGCCCCTTCTTTAATTTACATTTATAGTCCTTTCAGACTACGACTTGTTTGAATGATATATTACAATCCATAATACAGAACAGGAAAAATATATGAAATTAGGAACAGGGTAGGTGGGTGCAAGAATGTCAGGATTGCTTGAGTTTTAATAAGATGGCTCAAAAGGACATGAAGTCATAACTGCAAGAATGAAACAGTTACAAGATGAATTTTCATCTGCTTATTTATTAAGTGTTGTATATTTTGCAAATGTAGGTTTAAAATATTTATTGCGCATAAAAAATATGTAGGACTATATTAAATTTCCTCAATATAATGAAGTGTTGATGACATTTGTAATACTATGTTACCATTGCAGTTTTGACATGGTTACACCACTTTGCTTTGAAGGAAATAGAATAGTTCTTTCTATGGTATTAATGTATTTAGAACGGGAAAGTTTTTAGTCATATTCAAATAGATTTCAATCGATCGGACTCAATTATAATTACAATTTATTGACAAGTGAATATAGATAGTGTTTCTCTCAATTTTCTTCATCTTTTTTAGAAGTTCTCCTGCCTAGATTATTTGTAACACTTATTTCCATTTATCTGAATAAAATACATCTGGATTTTAGGGTTCTCCTATATACAATTAAGCACGTAGTCCATTCTTTTATCTCATTTGGCTTCGTAATCACATTTTAAAAATATTTAACTTAAGAGCAATCCTATTGGCTTACTTAATTATCGTGTTATTAATTACAACTTACTGATCGCAAATATTTGTTTTTCAATACGACGTTTATCACTAATCATTCCGCATAGTAAAACGACTACCATTCCTTAATAATATTTCAATATCTAGGGCATTTTTTTATATATATTTTTATTACATTTTCTAGGTCCAATAACTTGCTTATCTGATGATAACAAATAGAAAGGTAGTCATGGTTCTAATTCTGTTTCGATTCGTAAGAAAAACTAGCATATAATAATCTAGCAATAAAGTATCTATTTCATTCAAGATTATTGTAGTAAGGTCCTGTTGATATCAGCAACACAACAAACAACTAAGTACACGGCTTGGCTTAGTTTAGGGCATATCTTCGGGGTTAATATCCACACCTTGAGCGGCTGCAACTTCAGAAGCCATGTCAGCTGCCCTAAGAACTCCTTCAATATGCTCGTTAACTACCTCACGCTCCCTCTCAGGTAGGTGCATAACAGCCACATCGAGAGTGTTAATATACGGACTGCTTTCCATATCCACAGTAAGCTGGGTAGTAGAGACGGGTGCAACACCAGAAAGGGATGCGCGTACACTAGCAACAGAAGGACGTGCAGAGGCACGAGTAGTACCAAGAGAAGCACGAGCACCAGGAACACCAAGAGAAGGACGAGCACCAGCAAGAGAACGTCTTGGAGCGGCAATAGAAGGGATGGCACCCGTAGAGGCACGGGCGGCAGAGACCCCACTATCAACAGTCTTTTTAATGTGGAGGAGGTTTTCCTTGATCTGTGCGTAAGCGGGATTGCTTGGGTCCTTAGCCTCAAGCTCATCCATTACAGCCACAGCATTATCAACCTTACGCTCCATCAGTTTCTGCTCTACCTTACCCACGGAAGCACGGGCCATGGGGAAGGTATCGTCCTGCATTGTGTGGACATCACGCATATTGACCATGGTGGCAGTGCGCGCCTGGAAAATATCATACCTCATGATGATCTTCCAGGTAATGACCTTGCAAATGTCTTGGAAGAACCACCAAATAATGCAGTAGAGCCACACCCACAGAGGATACAATTTGTAATCACCACGGGCCAAACCCATAACCAAAATACGGTCAGTTCTACCAGTAGGCCACAAACTAGAAAGGATGGAGGACAGAGCCAGAGCAAAAGCGGCAGCCGAAAGAAGGATTGTCGCCGGAACAGTTGAAAAGAAGAAGCCATTACAACGGGCACTGAAGAGGGTCAGGAAATCGGAAAGAGAAACCTTGAGATAAATCATGGTAATAATCTGCCCGTACTCAATAGGTGGCAGCCCCATGTTTCTTTGCCAGAAACTAGCAGGGTTAAAGCTGTCAAGGGCCAAGCCGAGAAGGATAAGAGACGAAGCCATAGCAATACCGCCAAGAACCGCAGACACCAAGAAAAGAACCTTAAGATTCCATTTTTCGGGGCGGTTGCTAGGCACGACATTATCATAACCTACAGAGATCAATGTACCATCATTGAGAATGGTGATGAGCATCAACATCAACACAGGTAGAGAGAAGAATTCGGGCCAAGGGTTAGCCTGTTGATCGAGAGGCATGAATTGTTTGTTCTTATTGAAATAGCGAATGGGTTCAAAAGCAAATACACTTATGAAAAAGAAAAGCAGAAGCTGAAGGGTGGCGGCCTGTGTTGAGAAGGATGGAGTGGAACAAAGTTAGTATAAATTTGACAGCTAATTTACCCAAACACAAATTGACGTAATTTTAATGGCCATAAATGTTATGTTGGAATACCGCAATTAATATGCGAAAGTGAACAAAGAAAAGGCATAAATACAGGAAGGGGAAACAGTATAAACAAAGTACTTACAATACGATAGTTCAAGAAATTCTGAATACGCCTGAAAATGCAACGGGAAATTAAAATGGCATGAATGATAACAGAAAGACCCTCTTCCGTTAGAACGATATCAGCAGCTGCACGAGCAGCATCAGTGGCACCAGAGACCGCAATTCCGACATCTGCACGCTTAAGAGCAGGGGCATCATTGACACCATCACCGGTCATACCACAGGCATATCCAACCTTACGTAAAGTCTCAACAATTAAGAACTTGTGCTCGGGGAACACCTCAGAGAAACCATCAGCCTCCACAATCAGGGCACCAAACTTTTCCACAACATCAGCGGGAACCTTGTTGTCGCTGTCCAAACCTGGTAGACCCACATCTTTGCAACTGTGAATCAGAGGTCCAAGACCAAGGCAACGGGAACACTCTTTTGCAATTACACCGTGATCTCCTGTAATCATTTTTACATCCACACCTAGTTCCATAGCCTTCTCAATGGTTTCCTTAGTATCATGGCGAGGTGGATCAAGGAATGTAAGTAAACCAAGCATGTTCCAACGGCCCTCCTCGTCTGCAATCGTGAAAGAAGTAAATAATTAGATACGTAAGTGTTACCAATTAACAAACAAATGCTTAATCTTATTTTGAGATTTTCATCCTAAGCTAATATATCCTAGTATTATTAGAAGTACATTGTTAAATCATTAAAATACAATAAATTATAATAGAAAGGAAAAAACCTTAGAAGACCGTGTTTAGTTGATTGTAAAACAAAACTTTGTATCTGAGCAAAACACTTACCAGTCTTGGCTACAGCAAGAGAGCGAATACCACGACCACCAAGTTCATTGACCTTGGACCAGACCCTGTCGTTAATATCATCCTTGTTCCAGCATAAATTGAGGATAATTTGGGGAGCACCCTTAGTTGTTTTGAAGACCTTGCCATCGGGTCCTTCTAAAGTGGCCTCAGTACGCTTAAGAGTAGGATCAAAAGGTTGGAAATCGATTTGTTTGTATGCATCTAGCTTGGGTAGATCGGCCGCACCAAGAACAAGAGTGTCAAGGGCATCACGGGGAGGTTCCTTCCACTTAGCTGCAAGCGCAGCATTTTGAAGAATGGTATATTGGGTCTCGCCTTCAGTGTAAATTGGGCAATCGTCTTGGATCACCATCTTATTTAAAGTCAAAGTACCAGTTTTGTCTGAGCACAGCATATTCATACCAGCCATCTCTTCAATAGCAGTCAAGCGAGCCACAATAGCACCATGGGCGGACATTTGACGCGAACCCAAGGCAAGGGTTGTAGTGACCACAATCTCAATAGCAATGGGAATAGAGGCAACCAACAACACAACAACGAAGGATAAGACTTCCCTGACTCTAATCTTTCTAACTAGTAAAAAGATCAAAGCAATCATACACAGAGTAAGTGAGAGGACAACTAGGATCAACATAATCCTCAAAAGCTTCTTTTGAAGGTTACCGAGATCCTCATCGCCTTGAAGCAAAGCAGCAGTTTTACCAAAGAAAGTGTTCATACCCGTATCCATCACTGTACCTTCAACCTCGCCACGAGTGACTGTAGACCCCATTTTGGCATCATCACCGGCATACATAGTAACGGGAAGGGACTCGCCCGTTAGGGCAGACTGATCTACTTGAATTTCGCCATGGTTGATCCTACAGTCAGCTGGAACATTGGATCCAGATGCTAATAGAACAAGGTCTCCTGGCACCACGAGAGTAGCATCCATGTTCTCCCATTTCCCGTTTCGCTTGACTGTGGCTAGAGGTTTGAGGGAAGCCTTAAGGGCTGCTACGGCATTACCAGCCTTGACAATCTCATAGAAACCAATTGTAGAATTAATAAATTGAATAGCCAAAAGCAGACCCATATCAATCCAGTTTTCAATGGCAGCCTCAATGATGACGGCCAACCAAATCATAATAGGCATAGGTTGCCTGAGCTGTATACATTGATTGGTTTGGGTGAGTACAGGTACACATAGAACATACTTTACTATTTAAGTATGCTTCTCTTTTTAAGGGTTTATCCATGCTAAAATGTGTTAAGCATCAATTAACTAAAAACAAACAACTTAAACTTGCTTTAAACTATTAAAGAGAACATTATAAGTATATGGTCTTGAAACCACGGCAGCCCCATATCTTAATAAGTAAGAGTAAAGATTAAGTAACAAAAAATTAATGTGTTAGAACATACCAGGTTGAGATAAATTAGCCATTTTGGCGTCGACTTCTCAGCAAGCTCATTCTTACCCCATTGCGTTAAAAGCGACTCAGCCTCTGTTAACAAGAAACATGGGTCAAAATTTGTTTCACATAATAGATTCAAGACTCCGTATGCCTTAAAATACTATGTTACATGCTTTTCCTTGTCTTTATAATATTATTTATCTCTAACATTTTGGGTTATCTTTTTACCTTGCGAGGTTAAACCCTTTGAGGGGACGAACTCGGGCTCCACAGTCTTCTTATCTTCTTCATCGTTCATAGACACCAGCTCCACAAGACTGGTATCCTTATTTATCGGCATGGTAATAAAGACCCTTTAAGGGAAAACTTTAGAACATAAACTTATATAACTGAACCGACTTCCAAATTTTCAAAAAGAAAACTAAAAACAAATAAAACAAACAAAAAAAAAAAAAAAACGTAACGCGAAATTTAACGTTAAATTTTTACCAACAAAAAGCCACAATCGTTGAAAACAACGTCTAAATATAAACTGGTTGTCCCAATCTGCTTATGTACTAGAATGCCCTCATTTATGAACCAATCAGCTGTTAGGTATTACACCTTACTCTGATTTGCTCTATTCTCATGATAAAGAACGCCAGTGCCTATTGGTTAACTCAAATGGAGTAGATTTGGGTGGGTTCTTTTTAACTTACCTATCGGAAAAATTACTGATGGGAAACTTCAAAGCGGTTCGTCAATGCCCCAAAAAATAAATTACAAAAGCAGCGTGTTTCGTTTTCTTCCTATATTGGAGCATAAATGTTAAATTACTTATTATTAATTTTTACTGTATGCAGCAGGTAGCAGCACGATATCTCACGTTAGGAGCATGAACTATATTAAACCTAAAATTCTAACCTTACGCCCGGCAGCGAATTGCACATTTTTTTAATTCGACTATGACATTACACTAATAGCTTTAACAGGGCTTTATCATTAGCCTCTAGTTAAAAAAAATGCTATTCTACTTTCGAAGATTATTAATTTATTACACATGGGTATAGGGTATTATATTTTCTTTGCATTTTTATTTAATTAAATTTTTTATAGGGTTTTCACAGTAGAATGCAATTATGATATTATGTTGCAATTACGTTGCTTCTTTAATTGTTGTGATCTAATCTGAACTCCGTCTATTGTCCAAGACCTTGGGTAGTAGCCGAAAATCTGAAGTATGTACCGGGCTACTCTTACCCTTATCATTCAAGAGTAGAGTAAAACAAAAACGTGGTCCCATGACAGATTACCATTTTTCTCAAAAAAAAATTTGAATCTACGAATTTACTTAACTAATACTTTTTTTTTATTACTACACTTTCATAATACGGAAAAGTGAAAAACTGTTGTATATTGTCGTTTAATTTACAATTCAAATATGAAAAATGCAATATTTGGACCAGATTGATAAAAAGATGTAATTTGAATAAAGGTTTATTTAATTTGACATGATTGAATACTTTTTAACACACATCATTGCATACAGAACATGTATCATTAATTGTGGAGTAGGGGCGGGAAATAATGAGGGGTAAGGTTGCACGTGAGAAACGACATCATACCAGGTCCAAATTTCAAGTCGGCATAACAATAAAATATTCGAAATATATGCCTAGCTGCAGTTATTTTTTGATTGCTTAATTTTTTATAGTTTCGAGGCCCTGGTAAATTAGCGTTGAGTCGATTACAATGGTGTTAGACTTCGGCTATTTAAAATATCAATCTTACGGGCTCGAAAATACGAGTTACTTTTGCTAAAAGATTGGGGGTACATACCCAAAGCTAGTGGACAATTTTTGATAGTTTTAAATGATCATAAAACAAGGTTATAATCTTGTTTAAAGTTTTACTTTATAAATAAATCAAAGTTAAAATATCTATGAATCCAGTAAACATATCATCTTGGGTGAATAAGAGGTGGCCTGGCCGGCAATATCAGACCTAAAGATAGATATGTAGTAATATAGTACTATAAGAATTCGTTGTTTATTTGTACAAGATGACTAGCTCATTCTTGAAATAAAAATAGTATGTAGGTGTATCATTTGTATCGTCTTGGGTGGATTAAGGGTGGCCAGCAATATTAAACCTATAAGATAGGCATATAGGAGCATGTGAGGTATTTATTTGTTTATTTGTGTATTTGCACGAAAGAGGCTAGCTCGCTCTACTCTAAAGCTTACGTATGCAAAAACTACCAGAGAAGGTTTGAAAGGTGACTCTCTGAACATAATATCTAGTAGAACTACACAATAAGTATATCTTTGGCGAATCGGTTTGTGTTAGCATACAACCTTGGTATGACCCTTATTAAAAATAACTGTCACAACGATCGGGTCGTTTTAATGGACCGCTGAGAATAACGTTATTCGAGAGTCTCTAATTGCGTTGGTATGAACGTACAATTCAAAAAGAATTATATAGTGGTTGAATCTTCTAGGTATTCTGGAAAGAGTTTTCCTAGACTTCAATGCGTTGATTGCCTTCTCTATGCTAGATGCTAATTCTGCTAATTCAGTGCGCTCGCTTCTTTAACTTAACAATTTTAGCCTTAACCAATCCTCTTTTTTCTTATAATATTTGAGCAATTTATCCAACCGAAAAAATTAACGATTGCAAATCGATCGATGATTCACTACAATCATAACCACGGGATTCACAAGCTCCGGTCCAATGGCCATCGTACATTGCCATACCACACTTGTCCTCATACATTCATACATTACGACACCACACCAATCAACATAAAAGACGGAAGCAAATGTCTCGATCGCTGAAGGTAAAATTCCTAGATCCCCGTAGACTTTACATGGGTAAACATACACTAACATATTATATATTATATACTATAATGTATTATTACAACATACATGCCATCTAAGAGGACAGCATTTGATTACTATATTCTTGAAAAACCAGCGTTATAAGCAACTATCACATGGCATATCAAATTTAACACTCGATTAACTGAATTTGCTATCATAGTCAACCAAATTCTAGTATTAGTGCTAGTTAATCTAGCCTTTTTAACCGAGCATCACACAATGATGGGATACCCCGGTAGGTATATAAGGTATATTAATGACTAACTGTATTAATTTAAACACGGGTCAAGTATGATAATGGGGTTAAAACTAATAACCAACAGCGGTTATTCCCACCAACCATAACACCCATCTGGTGACCTTCTGCTGAGTGATTTCCTTAGAGAGAAGACATCCCTCTTATAAATGTAGCTACTTATTACTACTAGTAGAAACTCCACCAACCACAACGTTCCTCTGCTGTTCCTCTGCTGACTCTCTGCTGTCACTTCCCTGGAGAGAAAGCGTGCCTCTTACAGATGCAGCTAATTATTCCCAAAAAATGACCAGCAATGGTCATTGCTATTAGTAGTAACTCCACCAACCATAACGTTCCTCTGCTGACCCTTTGCTGACCCTCTGCTGTTTCTCTGCTGAGTGAGTTCCTTGGAGAGAATGATATATTTCTCTTAAGGATGCAGCTACTCATTCCCAAATCAGATTATACCACCTCCCATTTCCTGGCCCAGTTGTCATCATAGCACAGTGGCTTCCAAGGACCAGCCTGGTCTTCTAAAAAGTACTCCAGTTAATACTAAAATAAACAAGCTTTCGGCTTTCGGTAAGCCTCCCGAAATGACCCAGTGAGATATGTCTAAAGCACCCTCGAATTCGATAATCTCTCAATTATTGTTGGATAGAGGTCACGGGAACGAACCGGACCAGTCTAACCATTCTCAACACAGAAATAAGTAAAGCATGCTATTACTCACTTGGGAGGATTCAAAGAGATGATCAAAGATAGTACAGGATGTATAAAACTGGCAATATTTTACAAAAAATTGATTTATTAAACTTTTTGGTTTCACACGCTGATTAATTGACAAAAAATGTAGTTGTAAAGCAGACCCAGTTAAAGAGTGCTGCAAGACCGTTTCGGAAGGAGCACGCGGTACAGCTGACAAGTAAATAGATCATGAAATTACTGGTCCAAAATTTATATATTTATGGCTTACTGAGTCAGAGGAAATGATTGATAAACAGATATTAACTAAAAAGCCATCTAAATAAGGACACATACGTTAGACCAATTGAAGAATTAAGATCAAATTCGGATCAAGCAATCCTAATGGGCATTACTGGTCTCGTGTGAACCACATTAGCCAATAACAATCTATATAACCGTTAATATTTTGAACCGAAATATGGAACAGCTACGTTGACATATCATCAAACAATTCTAGTGGACCTTACTGGTCATGTGAATCACATTAGCCAATAAGAATCTATATAACCGTTAATATTTTGGACCGAAATATGAAACACAGCTACATTGACATCCGCGATAAACAAGGGTAGCGAAAAAGATAGAAGGAACAAAAACAACTAATGAGGGCATGAATAATGACATGTAAACCATTGTAAGCAATGCTTTTTGTTTCCTATAACTTACTGAAAACATCTTATATATTCTCATTGATGGCCTGTATTTTATAACCATATTTTATTTAAGTCTAGTTCTTTGCTGGTACTTTATTATAATCTTCAGTGTTCAGATCTTTCTCCTATTGAGAATGCCGAGAATAGTTTTTTTTACCCTCAATAGCAATAGCAACTATTACATTTACTTAGCATTAGCACTTCTCCCTGATCATTTACACAGTGGTATTACCACAAAAGCACCTTAGTGTAATAAGGCAAGAGTCTCCAAAATTTATAGAAGAATACTTTGACAGCTGAGGATAGAACCACCACCATACACTCCTTCTCTTAAATTGAGCTCATTTCGTCTTTTTATTGAAAGCGGATCAAAGTTAAGCACTATCTCTAATGTTAGGCTAGCAATAGATAATTTTAATTAACACCTAATTGGAACTTCCGATATATTTAGAAACGTCACCAAAACTATTGCAGATCGTTATAAAGAGCTTTTCAGCGAAGTACAACCTGATGAGTACTGACTCCAAGTAAATTGTATGCTCTTACACTACATACAATTTGGTATTCATACTTAAATGCGATCCACTATTCATTGCAGCTTCCGTGTATGTACTAATTAGTGTGACCTATCAATTTTCAAGATAGGAGCTTAAAAATATGAAAATATTATTTTTAATTTCTGCAAGAATCTGTATTATAACTTGGACTGGTCAGCGCTAGTAATCACGGGCATTTTTGAAGTATTTACGAAGTGGACTGCGCTTTCATGTGTATGCAAAAAACTTTTGCTTTGAATTTTTTCTTCCCCTTGCACTTAGCGCCAATGTAATCCATTCGTTTTGATTGGTTGAAGCAGATCACAAGCACTTTAGACGCTGTTTATTCTATTTTACTTATCTACGACATAAAATGACTTACAGCCTTGTTTGCACATACGCGTATTATCCAGCTAACTCACTGCTTATTGTGTGATTAAATTGCAACGTGGTCCCATTCTCATTGTTATATATATATATATATATATATCTATATAGACATAGATCAATGATAAATAATAGACAAGCATGAGATTTAACAGAAATATTAGATAGCATGACAGTTTTAGCCTACAACACCAAACTGGACTAACCTGTAGAGTTATCTTACACGTTGGACTTATTTTTCTTTAATAAGAAAAAGACAAGGAGATATGGTGAGAAAAGGAAGCAACCTGCCGTTAAAATTACGTTTATATTTGTATTTAAGAATAGATTTAGTACTTCCACAAGCGTACAGAAAAGAATATATATGATTGCTGTCACATACACCACTATAAAATAGGTGCAAGTAACCTAAACAAGTTGCCCCATCACGCGAGCAGTTGAAGGAGGAGGAGCAATAAGCACAGCTTTACCACCTATACTTTTTTCAAGCCCTTTTGGACAATTCATCTCGTGCGCAAGAGGTTCAAGCTACAGTAAGAGCACGCAATTTTCCTGCAAAATATATAGTCGGATATGTGTATTGGTTTATATAGTTATATTTATATGAACATTATTTTCAGTTTATTATTTAAGGGTGGCTTGATGCATATATACACAGATATATACAGGTGCTAGTATTATTGAGGTATATATATATGTGTGTGTGTGCTACATACATTAGGTATTATAGAGACTTGTAGTATGTATTTTTAAAGTGAATAGTATGAACAGTTATTACATGATATATTTGTCCACTTAATGCTGGGCTAGAAGAAATTTCATATCTACCAATCTCGGGGCCTGTGCTATTGTCCCACCCGTAATCATTTGTTGACGGTATATACACACGCTCATCATAACTCACTGCTGCCAATATTTGCTTTTCTTTGTTATTTTAAGTCTTGGTAATACTGTATTGGGAATAATAAGTAGAGGCAAGAGCGTTCCTCTAGTCTATGTTCGTTTAGAAGGAGAAAGAATACTGAATTAAAGCAGATTTTAACGTGTCTATTTACATACATGGAGTATATATATGCTAAACATGTATATTTTTAAACAAGTCAGCAGGAATTGTCTTAGACAGAATGCCTAAGCAAGGCTTTATCTGCACCGCAAACATATGATCTGAAATGGCGTATCATATAGTCGCGGGGCCTCGCCAGTTTCAGGCTCGTTCAATTTTGATCGATCTTGGATTGCCATTTAACATCAATAGATTGCACCAACTATTTTCCCAGGCTACATATGTAATAATAATTACTAATAATATTAAGTGTTCATTGATTGCTATATAACTAATACTTAAATCAATTAAATATTCCTGTTTTTACATTCGCCTTTGGCCTAGGCGGATTATTTCA
>NAOQ01000011.1:314282-335645 GCA_002751075.1 Ichthyophonus hoferi
TAGTATAAGTTATATGGTATACGGTATAAGGTATATAGTATATAGTATATGGTATATGGTATAAGGTATATGGTATATGGTATAAGTTATATAGTATAAGGTATGTGGTATAAGGTATATGGTATATGGTATATGGTATATGGTATATGGTATAAGGGATATGATATAAGGGATATGGTATATGGTATAAATTATATAGTATAAGATATATGGTATAAGGTATATGGTATATGGTATATGGTATATGGTATAAGTTATATAGTATAAGGTATAAGGTATATGGTGTATGGTATATGGTATAAGGTATATGGTATAAGTTATATGGTATAAGTTATATGGTATAAGGTATATGGTATATGGTATAAGGTATATGGTATATATTATAAGGTATATGGTATAAGGTATAGGGTATATGGTATATGGTATAAGCTATAGGGTATAGGGTATGGAGGAATAGTTGACCTAACTACATTATGGATTGGTGTATGTATGGTATTAGTATAATAATAACATTCGTGATAATAGGGTCTAGACGATAGGAGGATTATGTACTAATAGTCATATCATTGCCAGTGGACACCATGATGGCAGGTTGGCCTGATTGACCCGGTTGCCAACGGATGGACTTTGCCACACCACTATGTACGTCATCATAGGTCGATACTACCTGGTAGCATACCATTGGTCAGTAATTATAACATGGGTGGACATAATAGAGTTTGGTATTAATATATTGATGCTGATAGGATAATGGCTAGCCTGTAAGAATACCCTCTCCCTCTTGTAGACCCTGTACCTATCTCTTCATACATACGTCAACCTCTTCCACCCACTTTTACTTTTAATACCTCAACCAATACCATTCTCCATAGGAACATAGCAAGAAAGTCACACATACATATAGTAATATCTCTATATAGAATAATATACAGCAATACCTGCATGTCAACCCCGGTCAGAGAGCTCACTCCAATAGAACCATCCTTAGAGCATGTGGCCACAAAGCCGTTCAACTCATCCATCCCGAATACCCCTATTGGTGTTTGTATATACGTATAGGTATATGTGCATCGTGTTGGTGGACCAGCCTTCAGCGTACGTGTGTATATTAGTTGGTACAACTTGTAATATATACGACGAGGGCGAAATAAGAAAACAAAAACAAAACCATACAAGTATACTTTCTGAAATATAGATGAAAAATAAAGATAAAAAAAACGCAATACGAATTGGAAGATATAGAATGTGATTATAGTTGATACCATCCAATCACCTAACACCTAACGATATAAACTAAATACTGAACCTATTATTGTGCTCTTTTGTGTAGAGGCAGGGAAAACTCCTCATAGCAATTGGAAAAGGAAATGTACGACACAGGACTAGAATAGACAGGGCCTCATACACCAGGTAAACAACAAGATAGGAGTGGAGAGTCTTGTTTGAAGTCATAGACCTCTAAAGAATAGCCACACCCCCTTCATACCGTGCAATAAATTAAACACCATAGGATTTAATAGAATAGATAGATAGATAAGACAAGGGTACTCACAACCCATAACTTATTATAATAATGCTAAATATCATTGGCAGAATGAAAGAATATGCAACCAGACCAAGCCATAATATATGTGAGTAGCTCTACAGTTATATATATATATGTGTGTGTGTGTATGTGTAGAAATGGCATGACAGAGCAGGAACTGATATCTTTAAGTAAATGCACTGGCTACGAAAGAATAGGCATAGAAGACAGTAGATCCAAGGGAAAACACAAGATAACTAGGATGGTGGGGGAGTTCTCCAGTGAAGATATGGCTCTGGTCACCTTATATCTAGGCTTATATGCGTATGTGTACAACTTAACCTATCTTACATCTACCTCTTGAATGCAGCTTATTGGGTCCCAGACGGGCCTTAGGCCTCACCACTATCTCCTCATTGGTAGCTTTGACGGCTGTGAGTACTAATGAGCAATCATCTGAGGCCGATAAAAGAAGATCGCCATCATCCTGGATAAACCATTGGTAGCTGTCAGAGTACGGTAAAACAAATATAATGTAGGATTCAAAAGCTAAAAATAGGAACAGACAGGCAACTTTCCTATTTAATTTGATCTTTGTAGCGTAATTATAAATTTTAATGCCCGACCTATATCTTTACAATAAAACATAATGTGTTTGTTTAGCCATTCACTCTATCCATGTAGAGTACGGTCTAGTAATATTGTTGTAGATGATAGGGAGGGGTGTGTGAGAGCAAGTTTTGCATGTGCAAAGCACTCCCTCTCCCTCTCCCTCTCCCTCTCTCCTTCTTCACAGAGAAAGAGAGACTATGTGACTCATCATTAATATGGCCTCCTTTACTTTTATCTCATATATAATACCTTCAATTTTTTATATGTTTTATTGCATTATTCTAATTGGTTTCACACAGTAATAGGATATTGTATTTTATACTTACTCTATTAAGAGTAAATCAAATTATATGGTAGTATTGGTTATGTACAACAACGATTAATAATACCCGACTGCCTATTAGTGTTTGGAGAGAAAGAAGGCATATAAGAAAGACACATATCTATGTATTTATCTATGTATTTATTTCTCTATCTATTTATCTACCAATTCATTTACCTATCTATCTATCTGTTTATCTATCTATCTATATATATCTTTCTATTTCTCTATATATCTATTTCTCTATCCATATCTCTTTCTATCTATCTCTCTTTCTATGTATATATCTATCTATCCATCTATTTATTTCTCTATATATGAATGCCATTAAAAGGAGAGAGAGAAAGTAAAAAGACCTCAGTGGCAGCCAAGTATTTGATATGAGAGATCCAGCGACTATGTACTTTTGAGGTGCCAAGGGCTACGGTGTTCTGTGAGAAGATGTGTTATTTATATGAAGAAAACAAAATACTTGGCATGTTATATACTGTACTACACGATACTATATTATAATATATTATACTATATTATACTATATTATATTATACTATACCAGACTATACTATCCTATACTATATATATTATAAATACTATACTGTACTATACTATACTGTACTATATTATACAATACAATACAATACTATACTATATTATACTATGCTGTACTATGTTATGTATGTATTTTGCCCAAGTCGTATATGCTTTCTTAAAAAAGAACACAATAATGTACACGTCTTATTTTCACTGATTTTTCTGTTGTATGGTAGTCATTGAGTGTGATGTATTATGTTGCATGCACACACCAATCAAATAGTAAGAGGGTAATTCTATATATACACAGCAATCAAATGCAGTCACTTACCTCCTGTGGCGTAGATGTATATGTTTCAGAAGTAAATGGAAAAAATGTAATTCTACCTTCCCCCCCACCTGTATAACAATAAAAAGTATAATATTGAGAAATAGTTGGTGCAAAATCTTTAGTTTTAATGTTTTTATCCTTTACTGTTGCCCTTTTATTTTCACTACCTAATAATGCTTGCTTTTATCTCAACCTAATGTATATATGTGTATGTATGTATGTATGTACTATTTATAATCCTAGTGTGATTATATGATAGTATATATATATAGTCAGGGGTGGTACCCCAAGGCTCACTTTATATAAAACTCCTTGTGAATACCTAATGCAGCTAGACTAGACATGTCCCCACAAGAGTGATTATGGTCCAATGAAGTCCGTGTGCTCTATAAATAGACACCAAACCATAATATATTGGCAAGAATTATCAAAATAGTCATGCAAATGTGTTTTATCATTCAAATAAAGACCAATTAAGAAGGATATAAATGGTGACTATCCAATGGTACATGTTCATTAATATTGGTCGGCCAATTATACCTGCGCAATAAATTCAATCAACCATAATATATACATGTCACACTTTAATGTAGATGTAGCTATATCTGATTGAATCCAAAGATAATTGTTTGCAATAGTGGAATGCAATATGATTGGATTGGCTGAAAGCATTAAATGTAAAATATAATTGTGTATGCTATATTTAGGTGGTTGTACATTTATATATAGTAGTATAGGATATATATATATATATGAACTTGACCCTATTCTAGCAACACCTATGAGATGCCATCCCAACCAGACCTACCAGCAGCCAGTATAGACCCATCAGCGGAGAGAGAGAGATCGTAAATAGCATGAGAATGGCCTGAGAGTAACTGGGTGCGGGGTATGTCGCCTAAGCGTACATTGGTAGAGAGATAAAGGAAAAACATGTATGGCTGGTTATCACAAAGCATTAGATGTAATGGTAGTATGATAATGATCCAATAGGGTAGATGTATTATGTGAATGACTCAATGCCACTGATGCTCAACCTAAGCCTATTTGCATATATCCTAGATCATAGGGCTCATACTATACCACACTAATAAACAGGGTATCCGAGAAATGTATTTCATTTCATAGGCCTACAGGGGTCTCTCAATTTACTTTAACGTGCTTTAAGTTCTTTGAACTGTATCCTTTCCAATGCTCCTATGTTTGACTTCCCTCCTACCCTATCAATATTATATTCATTCTTTCCCCGATATAGGCCAGTCCTTTGATCTCAATATATATATATTTCCATATATTACTATTCATAATATACATAGCCATATATATTCTCGTCCAATACGTAGAGTAACAAATGAATGAAGTAATTGATTCAATTAATTGATTAAGAGAACATGCACTGAATCAAACGTATATATAGAAGTAAGACACAGAAAAAGCTTCTAATATATATATATATATATATATTGTATATTATATATTGTATATTGTATATTGTATATTGTATATTGTATATTGTATATTGCATATTGCATATTGTATTTTGTATATTGTATATTACATATTGTATATTATATCACATACACGAGGTATTGGCAGTCACTGGGCCTTTGCCAGAGGGCAGACATGGAATGACCTGGCCCAACTCCAATGCTTCGACTTCTTCCACCTCTTTCGGGGCCTAAGGTTACACTACACTTAATAAACAGCCCCTTCACTCTCATGCATACGCAGTATGCCTACCCCATCATAGTACATTACTATGTATATAGGAATCTACATGTTATGTGCATGTTTTGCGGTGCACAACTGCCGGTAGGTGGGTGGATGTATACCATCCCAACAAGCAAGGTACTTCAAATAATGAAGGGAACCAGTGCAACAAAGTTACAATCACATAGTAATATAGTAAGATAGTAATATAGTAATATAGTAATATAGTAAGATAGTAAGATAGTAATATAGTAACATAGTAATATAATAATATAATAACATAGTAATATAGTAATATAGTAGCATAGTAATATAATATAGTAATATAATAATATAGTAAGATAGTAAGATAGTAATATAGTAAGATAGTAATCCAATAACATGGTAATATAATAATATAGTAATATAATAATATAATAATCCAATAATATAGCAATATAATAGTATAGTAATATAGTAAGATAGTAATATAATAATATAATAATATAATAAGATAGTAATATAATAATATAGTAATATAGTAACATAGTAACATAGTAATATAGTAGCATAATAATATAGTAGCATAGTAATATATTAACATAGTAATATAGTAATATAGTAATATAGTAACATAGTAATATAGTAACATAGTAATATAGTAGCATAGTAATATAGTAACATAGTAATATAGTAATATAGTAGCATAGTAATATAATATAGTAATATAGTAATATAGTAATATAATAGTATAGTAATATAGTAATATAGTAACATAGTAACATAGTAATATAGTAAGAGAGTAATATAGTAACATAGTAATATAGTAACATAATAATATAGTAATATAGTAATATAGTAATCTAGTAAGATATTAATATAGTAATATAGTAATATAGTAATATAGTAAGATAGTAAAATAGCAATATAGTAATATAATAATATAGCAATATAGTAGCATAGTAATATAATATAGTAATATAATAATATAGTAACATAGTATTATAGTAATATAATAACATAGTCACAGAGCAATATAAAGGGAGTTAATACCTCTTGGTGTAATGCAGTAGCCATGGCCGCAGCTACCAAACTGTCTTCACTCATGTTCGTGCCTAGGAGCTATAGAGCCCCCCTAAAATTAATCTTTGAATCCCCCACTAAATATACTTCATTGTAATTGCATATGCCGCGTCTCTCCCTCTCCTTAAATACTATCATATAAATATCGCCGCTACTTAGTTACTATTGCTCTACAATAAGTGACTAATCATACGTCAATATATAGGTACAAATGAAATCCCACCACAAAATAATGAAGGAAATATGAAGGGGGCAAAATGGTTCAATATATATAATATGTATATAATATAATATATATACTACAATACATATAATACAGTAAATACAATACACTACATATAATACAGAAAATATAATACAATAAATGTAACACAATGCAACACATAATATAATACATATAATAGTATAATAATATGATATAATACATATAATACAATACATATAATACCCTACAATACATGTAATACAATACATATAGCATAATATACATAATATATACAAAATATAATACAGGCAAACATAGGTGAACATGTATAATTATAGAATTATATAAGAGGTTTATAAAGGTCAAAATTAGCAATGAACAAGTAGAACAATATGGACAACATGCCATAAACTGAACCAGTTTATACTAGATTCCCAATTTGAATTTCCAGAATAAAAAATAGAAAGTGTTTGAAGGTAGCGAGATAAATAGTGGTAATAGTTATAATAGGAAAATAGGATATGGATAAACTGATAAGTAAAGGATAATACATAGGACGCCTATATTGGGAGCTCTCTACGCTGTGCAGTGTGTATTGCTGTAGTCTATGGCACGGTTTCTTACCCTGGCAGAGACACGCGCACTTCGTCGCGTCACCATATCGTCCCCAGTTTTAGGCTTGGGTTTAGGTTTGGGTCTGTCTCTCTTACTCATTCCAGCCTGTATCCGGTCATATATATATCGTTATTATTTTATTATTTAGCTATAATTGGTCAGGTGGACATCATTAAGATGTCTCATAATGAGGTTTACAGTGTGGAAAACAACATACATATATGCGTGTGCGTATGTATAAATCATATGAGAAAGAGGACAACAGAAATGCCAACCTTTTTGGTAGGTTCCATGTCACGGGCAATGCTAAGTAACCCTAAGGAAGCCATCATGCGTTTATTCTCTTGTATTCTCTTTTCCCTCATTAATTCATAATCTGTAGCCATATCGCCCTGATCATCACTATCACTCTCATCGCTGTCGCTAGATGTTAGTGGACTCTCTAGGTCCTCCTCCTCGCCTCTCTCTTCCCTTGTGGTATCTACAATAGCTGGCTGTTTTGTATCCTTAGCTGTAAACACCGCATCAATATCAGGTTTCATTGCCTCTGTTGTCACCTCCCCAGTAATATTGCTTCCCTCTACACAACTAGAAACCTGATCTCTTAATTGGTCCAAACTATGTTTAAGACTGGGCGAACTACAATCATCAATAGATGAATTACTCCCTGTTCCAAGATCGTGCAGTGTGATTGGTATAGGTGGAATGAGATCCTGATCATCAACTAATCGAGAACCCACGTTATTAATAGTCTCTTTTGTCACGCATGATGTTTTACTGTCCCTTTTGGCTTCTATGAATGATCGGGTATTCGCTCGCGTCTTTACCAGCTGAGACGCATTCATTGGTTCCTCTGGGTGGTCTATAGGTAAGGCTTCCTGTATAATCAAAGATATTAATGTTAGTTACAGTGGAAAGGGTAAGTAAAGCGGGTGATTCCTGTGTTGCACCTTACATCATAGTAGAGATATATGGGCCTGTATCTATACAGGATTAAATACAAAGTTTAGTGTATAGAAGAACATATACGCATATGTGTATGTGCCTACATGGGTGTGTGTGTCTTAATGTCTATATATATATATACGCTTGTGTATGTATGTATATGTAAGAAATGGGTCAGGAGGGAAGGCCCTACGTTATGCCGGAAGATAAGCGAATGGAGCTATAGAGTGAATCGGGTATTGAACAAAAGAGGGCAGGGCGAGAGACATATGAAGGAAATGAATAGCAGGGTTTTTGCGGTTGGTTGACAAGACAAGTAGTATAGAAGTACAAATGAATGTATGGATAGGGGAAATAGCAAATACCTAAACATAGAGTAACACAACAAATATATCCATAAGTAGACTGAATTATCCTATTATAAAGAAATAGTCAAAAGAAAAAAAGACATAGAATCTAAACTTTCAATTAAATGGTAATCGCTGTTACCATACAAGCACATAAATACCTACACTTGTTCAAGACGGAGCAGCCAGTATTAGCATAGTACTTATACATTGCCTTAGTAATATAATTATATGGAATATAAAACACACTTCACAATAACCAAGTGTTGTTCATTTGCTCATTCTATAATTATGTTCAATACAATCCTGATTTTACTATTAAAGCAGGATAAAAATGTGGCATCACAAAGGTGCAGAGATGATCCAATTGGTAGATTCGGGTACATACATACAAACCAAACCAATCAGTCATAAGATATATTCACCTTTCTGTTATTTCCACCAGCCTTATCTCGGACAGCTCTTTTAGTTCTCCCCTGTACTCCTTCTTTCATTTGATCCATTTTTTCCTTTTGCTTTTTCACTATTTTCGTTGTGTTAATCCTGGCTTCAGGCAGCTTTTGCTTGGTTCTGATTGGTGGCTGTGTGATTAGGTCAGATGGGTGTAACACCAAGTCTGAGAGGCTTGGTGCGTAATATGGATTTTTTATTGGCGGATTTGATAAAGTACTAATAAGGGACACACATATACCTTGTTTTGCAGGTAAAATGAAGTGTGGATAGCGTTAATGTGTAGAAGGATTAATTTACTTGCTATCCAAGCGTTTTCTCAAATAAAAGCTCTTGGAAATAAATACAGCAATGAATAAACTGAAGGATAGCTAAAAAAAAAAAAAAGAAAAAAAAAAAAGAACTGAACAACCATTAGATTATGTGTGGAAATAAAATGAAAACAACCACGGTAAACCACGGTAATAGCTATATACAGAAAGAAACATATACATATGATTACATATGTATATATCCACTAAGGTCCAAATACTTCCCATACCTATATATGCCCTAAGCCATCCCCAGGATGCAGAAACCCAAATGCAGAAATTACTACATACACATATATATAAACATCCACACAGACACAGATGAACATGTAGATACCGATTAAAAACAGAAAGGCAATACGCAAATATATCCAAATCCATATATATAATATATAAAGCTCCATATACTGAATAAATATATATCCACAAACATATATGCAAGGGAAGAAGGAGGAATATAGCTTAACTGACATTCTGTTTGGATTTATTAGCACTAGCCTTCTGGAACCAATCACCAATCGACAGTTTGTTTTGACTTGTTACCTGAAGTTAAGAACCAGATTATAAGTTGGTATCTTTTCCATCAACTCTCCAGAATAATTCCACACTCACTCCAACTATAACACTATAATTATTTCAACATAAACATATATAATAAGTCACATCAACAAACAAGTATGTTCCCTCAATCCTCAATTACCAAGCATTTCTTCCCACCTTTCCCTGACTCTGTTGAAGAAAAAATCATAGATAATAACAAATAATATAGAAAATTATATAATTAAAACTAAAAATACAGGGATTTAACTGCAACAGAGCTACCTTTCTAATATTAATATATTAACATGTGTTACCTGTGTCTTAGATTTGGGCTTTTTAGAAATAGGTTCAGTGACAATCAGGTCCGGATCTTCCTCAAGCTCTCGTTTCTTTTTCCAGTCAGACATTCGTTGCTGCTTATCCTTGGCATTTAAACCATAAAAAAGCTTGCAAAAGTTATCTCTTTTTATCTTTTCGCATGTTTCTTCCGAGGCCCTGTCGCCCAAAATATGGATAGGCTTCTTTGAATCAAGAACCATTATGCTATATAATCTATTACTGTCTGTAGTTCCCAGGTTGACAGTACAAAACTAACTTATGGAAAAATTCCTGAAAGTAAACAAATGTGAGAATCAATTTCACAATACCATATGAAAGCTACACAACATTATAGTTGGTGTCTTAGTTGAACAGTTTATGGTGTATAACAAAGATATGTCCACCAAGCGGCTCGCAACTTGCCAGATGTAGAACTGTGTGCTGATTGCAATTGGTCGTGTTATGATTGGCTATTTCAGGTATTTGAACTCCAATTGCCTTCTCATTCTCTGAAATTGGCGCGCGCGTAAGCATTTGCTATGTTCAGAATCCATTGGATTATGTTAAATGTAATGGAAGAGACAAAACAGTGTTGTACATAGTGTAGGAATCAGGTCAACTATGTTATACTTATTTCACTCATTAATTATAATTGATTTGGTGCAATAACACCTATAAGGTGTTATATGTTAAGATTTGTACAGATATATATAATGTAACTAGGTGTCCATGTAACGGCTAAAGGTTAAGTTAGAAATTCAATGTAGCCATTAGTAATGGATTTTTGACGGAGGGTGTATTAATAGACAAATCACTTCGTACGCGGTGAATATAAACAAAAGATAAAAGCACAATAATTTTTTTGAAACGATTATCAGATATCATGGTAGTTCTAACCCACAACGCTAAGCCTATTTGAACTGTAAAGTTATTTTACACGTTGGCTTTATTTCTTCTTAACAAGGAAAAGAGGAGGAGACATGGTGAGAAAAGGAAGCCGCTTGCTGTTAAGACTACGTTTATATTTGCACTTAAGAGTACATTTAGTCCCTGTGTAAGTGTACGGGGAAAAAAACTATATATATTACAGTCGCATTTAGTCACATACAGTTACAAAGACTACAATAAAATATGTGCAAACGGCTTAAACAAGTTGCTCTATCACGCAATCAGTTGAAGAGGAAGTTGTTAAGAGCAGGACTTAACCAGGCTTGCCTTTTTTGGGGGGCACTTTTGCACAATTCATTTTTTGTACAAGAGAATCAAACTACAGTAAAAGTACCTTATTTTTTTTGAAAAAAAAGCGGTTGGACATGTGCATTTGTTTATGCAGCGTATTATATTTACATTGTTGGGAATAATAAATAGAGATATGAGGGTTCCTATGACCTATATTCTTCTAGAAGGAGATAGAATACCAAATTAAGGGGCATTTTAGTATATCCCTTTGCACACACAAAGTACAGATATACTAAGACATATTTTTATTATCAAACAGGTCAGCAGGACTTGTCTTAGGCAGGATGCCTAAGCAATGTGTTATCTGGACCCAAAACATATGATTTGAAATGGTTTAATATGTAGTCGCAGGGCCTCTGCCATTGGCTTGCTCAATTTTGATCTATCATCTTGGATTGCCATTTAACACCAACAGATTGAGCTCACTATTTTTCTACAAACTACTTAAGTAATCGCAATTGTTAATAATATTAAATTATCATAACTATATAAAGAAATAATTGAAATAAATAAATAGTTTTGTTTTGATAATAAGTATTAAGCTGTAAGCTT
This sequence comes from Ichthyophonus hoferi, assembly GCA_002751075.1. Taxonomy (NCBI): domain Eukaryota; class Ichthyosporea; order Ichthyophonida; family Ichthyophonidae; genus Ichthyophonus; species Ichthyophonus hoferi. The sequence goes on from NAOQ01000011.1 coordinate 325,898, forward strand.
ATGTTGTAATCTTAGCACCTCTTACTATATTATTTCACATGAGTTTTAAATATGCCCCAGTATGGGGTTCAACCATGCATGCGGAGCACCGGTCGGTGGTTACTATACTCTAACACATAACCTTAAACTATATTGGTTTCCTGGTTCTATTATTGTTTAACCATTAAACTGAAATACCTAAGATACACTTCGGACAAATCATATTAAATGATTACAATTATATAAAGAAATACCTAAAACTAAATATTCCTGTTTTAATACCTTGTATTGAACTTTAAGCTTATATTGTAATCTTAGCACCTCTTACTATATTATTTTACTTGAGCTTTACCTATGCACCAGCATGGGGTTCAACCATTGCATACAGAGCATCGGTGACTGTACTCTAACATTTAACTTTAAACTAGATTGATTTCTTAGTATCTATTATTGTTTAATAAGCATCAAAATGAAAGATGTAGGATACACTTCAGACAAATCACTATGAACGCCTATGAATAAGTGATGAAGTCTTCACGAAAAAAAATATCTAATGATAAGTGTTGCACTGCTAAAGTAGTAAACTTTACGTAAAGACTATTATTACTAATTAACTAGACATATACTCTAAGTAGTGTGATGTTTCTAACTTACTCATGTTCTGTACACAAGCAATACTTACATAAAGCACATAATATATGCTGATACTAGTGTATATAACAACAGCCTCATAATTACGTGTTAAAATACTCTGATCAATATCTTAACATCCTAACACTAAGAGAAGTAATGCAAGAAGAGTTATTGGAATGATGATTTTCCGTGAAGATAGTTACGTTCCATTATGAATGCCATATATCAATTGAACTACACATAAGAGCCCTGCATTTTCACATTAGTAAGATTAGAAATTTAGAAACTTATATATTAATTTTATGGCTTCCAAATGCGCTCTTTATTATTTTCATTACAGTTCTTACTAGGCTAATATATTATAAACTACACTATAGCATATTATTTTATACTATCTACTTTCATACTTAAGCAACTTATCACCACGAACAATTTCATTTTATAAAATCATTCAGTTCTGTTGTCCTCTTTGCATTATAATGCAAAAGAAGGTATACATAAAAATTATGGCGATTTAAATTTAACTTTTTACTTTGGGGCTGTAAGGTATATTCAAAAGTCAAGTCCTTATCTGAGACACTTTGAATCTCTCCTGTCTCTGGATTGGCTTTTGTAGACTGGAAATTGTTGACCATAATTTTGTGTAAATTTAAATGTATTCATATTATCTTGAACTTAAAGTATCTATGGAGAAGGGAGCCTTGTCTTCATAGAAAATTATGACTTGATGTGGAATAAGAGCTTGATCCAGAGATGAATGTATCCAAGTATTTATTTCTGATTGATTTTAGATTCCAGGTACATAATCCATTGGCTAAAATTGAAATGCTCTTGGAGCAAGACTGTTGGTTACTGTTTTGCACAGGTGTATATTGATCATTTTGTTTATATAGGTATTTTAGTGTCTCTAATTACTATTTTGTTTAGAACCATAAAGAATACTAGCACGGCTATTTTTCTTTAATATTTGTAATGGGCGAGAGGCCAAGTGTTTAGACTCTGAACAACAGAGCTTTCTATACAATGCATGCTCTGTAATGTTCCTGATTAATTCAGGTTCATATTTATCAGTTATGTAATTATGTGTTGATATAGTTTATTGCTACCGATAGTAATATTACTTATCCAGTTATTAAGTTAATATGTCCATTTGCTAACTTGTGTGGATGTAGAAAAGTATATTATATAGTATTAATATATATATGTATAAATAATGACTATGATGTATAGTATGTTAAGGTACCGAGTAAGTTATGAATTCAGAAGCTCTTGGTACTCTGAAATCATAGATCATAGTAAATAATGTGATCACTTATGGTCACAGTTCCCAATCTGAAACAATTTGCAGCACCTCCTCATACTTGATAGTGAGTGTGCCACGCTGACAGCTCCAAAGGTACATTTAAATACATACACGTGAGAGTTTTAGTCTTTTTGAAGGTTGCCGGGGATATGGCTTTGATCAGAAAATTTGGTGCCATTAGCTCTGATGGACAAAGAATAACTTCAACCCTGTTGTGTACCTATTTCTCTTGCATTCGACCGTCCATCAGGCATAGAAGACGTTGATAGACTAAAGGGAAATAAAGTGGGAATCGAGATAGGTGATGACACCTTTGAATTTCCCCATATCTTCAATAGTATTGTGTAATTGTTTGCTAGGGGTATCACTAGAGATAGTTTAGTACCAAGGCTACGTCAGAAATTGGAATGCTGAATAGCTTGTCGTAAAATGATTCTTTAAATGTTTACTGCTTGTGATGATAGAGACTAACGGCTCTTTGTCGCTATATAAGGATGTACCATGACTTAGCCTGTGATCAACACTAGCACTGCCAGTATCCTTATATACTCATTAGGGTATCCTAAGTTTTGAAGCCTTTGAGTAATTAGATTATATTGGTGCAATATTTTGTTGCAGTTTCAAAATTGTTAACTGTGAATGAACACTTAGTTTGGTCAAAACCCTGATAATTAATTAATTGAATACCTTTCTCTAATAATTAAATCGATTTGTCAATACATAGTATGCGGTATGTGAACACATACATCAATGAGGAAATTAGTTAATTGGCAATCTAAATGACGACACACTAGTATTTAAGTATCGCAGTAAGATCCGACAATTCTAGTGGGTCTGTGACCTATCATCAGTTGCACTAGCCAATAATATTCTTTACGGTCAGTTCCATTTACAATAATCCAAATGTACAGCTGAACGCAATTGACGCACGATAAAGATCGGAAAAGTATAAATAAAAGGGAAATAATTAATAAAGGTCCCACCGCTCACACATGTGGCCCCCGGCACATTCGCGCACGCATACGTAATAACAGTGGCAAAACTATGGAAGTACTCGTAACACAAAAAGCTTTGCATTTAATTGTATGTATGTAATAATTACATCGTTATTGTACGGTTGGCACGCACATACGACAATCAGTGCCCATATCTCTCGCTTGTTCAGAGGTTAGAGAACTGCCTACTAACATTAAATAGTGACAATAGTTATTATTTGCATCGTTATATAGTATCCCTTACTGATCGGAATTATTGTGTAATTTCTAAATTAACATCTAAGCAAATCAAAGCATTGATTCTCTCTGAATTAGTACAGAGGTATAATTACTACAGCCAGTTGCGTGAGAGTCGGTATACTTGCCTTCTATAGAACCTCTACTACAACAACTGAGCCTTAAGAATAGATCAGATAAGTGCCTACACTACCGAGGGCCCAGAAAAACTAACTACTACCCAATATTGAATTGAAGATCCCGAAAGCTGTGGACAAGGCGCTAGAACTACCACAGATTCTTATACAAACTGATGACATTAATTAAAGCAGTAATCATTAATGAAGTAATAAATACTACTACGTGTATTATATATAAGATAAGATAATGCTGATGTAAACTTTTTTGTTTGTTTAGACGAGCACGTGTTTTCGCTTACATTATTAAATGATATCTCACGCAAGTTACATTTTCTTTTTTACCATAGGATTTTAAAAAATTTCGAATAAACGTGCACAATGATAAGCTCCCATAGTCCCTATGCAAACTGATGTTTTAAAACGTAAGGAAAAATAAGTTGATTTAGAACTATCTTTTTGAAATATATCCGTTCGAGGAGCACAGCTTCACTAATTTAAGATCTTATGACTTGTGGCATAGGGTAATACCCAAATCCATTGGTTTTGGCATATTGCTACTATTTATAGATACCATACTCTTATAACCTAACCAAGAATAGCTCCTTACTCGAAAAAGGACTTGACACGAACGAGGTAACTGCACAGAAAGCCAAAAAAATAACAGAATAGCATTCGTTTTTTGAAAACATTGTAATCATTATTATTTTCAGTACTTTTCATGTTTGTATAACAATTTATCAACAATCGTCTAAATTCTTGTTATTAAAATTGGTATGATTTTCTGTCCATCTAGCAAGACTTTTATTGTCTAAAATAACTTCATAATGTAAAAATAAGTTCCCCCTTGTTTCTGTAGCAAGTTGTTAAGTACAATCATTATTTAGGTATTTTGGCCTGACTATTTCATATTGTCAGAATCCAACTGTAAATTTGACACATATTGATTATAAAATCGGGCATGAAAAACTAACTTCAAGGTAGGAGGAAGAGCAGTAACTCATTTCTTAATTAGCACATATGTTTCATGCTTAATTCTACAAATGGCCTGATTAATTTAAAATTCTCCATGGGACAGAGTTTGTTTCTGTTATACATTTTTAGTTTCTATTTTCAGCTCAGAAGTCTTTAATTTGAAACCCCAGCCAATCTTATTTGTTGAATTCAGCCGACTTAACAACGCCGATCATTATTATTGGATTGCTTCTATTAATGTTACATAAATTTTGTTATTGGCGTTTCTATTTACTTATTATTAGCACATAAGCACTGCAGATGGCCAAACACCTATTCAATTACCAAGATACATTCCTGTATCTTTGTACTTGGTTGAGGTAGAAATTGTATACAAAGATAACCAGTCATTTTTTACTTTGAGATTTGGCTTGAAAGATAGCCTACACTGAGACTACTATATATTAGTGTAAATTCACCTAAACAGAAACCTTAGCATCGAAATGGAACTTATTATCTCTGTGCTCTGTTTACATCTTTAATCGTCATCAGCACTGCGGCACTGGTAAGCCTTGTGCCCAGCTTTGTGTTTGCTAATAGCGCATCTATAGATTGTTTTACAATGAGATTGCGTGTGAAGTCAATATGCTCTTATGAGTCTTCATAAATTCATGACACATTTTGAGCACTGAAACCCCTTGGTCAATCAATCTAATTACTTGGTCTGGTCCAATATGAACTCTTTTCAGCCTTCCACATTTAATCCAATGAATTCGTACGGGCTCCCCTTAGATAAAATATTGGCGTTCACATAAATCAGCCGTTTAAGAACCTTAACAAACATAAGCATATATAAAATTATGACATATACATAAATTATTATGCATTAAAGGAAAGTTAAATAAGCCGTTTTTAAAAAATAAAAATTCCCAATGCTTCTTCATAATGCAGAGAGATAATAGCATCTACTTTTTGCATAAAGAACATAATGTGACTTCTAGATGCACCAATGTTCGGCGGGAAACGTTACCCACTAAACGTTAACAACCTATTCGAGAGAGCGCTAGAACTGATAACATGGGAATCTATAATAAATTGAAATACTATCAGGATCGATCTGTTCTTAAAACAGATGTTTATATTTACAGTCAAATGAGTAGCTGCATATCGGGGGAGTTGTTATATAGAAAAAAGACATATATTAACCAATAAGACAAATCACATACTTGCATTATTAAAAATTGAGTATGAAATTACAGTGAGGGGTGTTTTATTTGATCTTCCCGAATGTCGTTAAAAACTTCCAAGACCATATCTCTCTTTTTGCGCTCCAAGCCAATTTAGAAAGATAACTTCCGATTCATCAAAGTTTATTTATTTGCTTTTCTACTGTCTATTTAATTCAAAATTTTGATGAAATAATTTAACACATGAATTTTCTAATTTTATATTTATACTTATAACCGTCTCCACGGTATATTTCTCTCTAGTCTGTGTGCATGACAGGCCCTAAAGGGTTGATCTAGGACATATCCAAAGATTTACTTACTAATTGCACTTAGTATTTTTTTAAATATCAATTAATTTTCATTACTAAGTAATAAATTCAGCTTTGGTGTTTCTATCTATCAATACAGAATACCAACAATATCAGCTGCTTCTATATAATTACATCTACTTGACTTCTGGAACTATTGTCAGTGTTGATAGGAATTGCAAACTAGGGGCCATGTAATTGATTTTAAATCTTATAAGGTATACCCGCTTTTATTTTTCTTGATGATGCATCAAGTTCCATCCAAAGTGATGCATTAGATGGACAGCTCTAATCCAAGCTACAATGTTAGAGTTATCGTAACACTTTTACTCTTGGATTTTTTTCACTCCCATGATTGATAAGCATTGTAAAAAATGCACAGGAAACTTAATAAATACCGCATTGCTGTATTTTGCATATTGATTTGGTACATATTTTTTTAAACCAATCTAACCTAATGTACCTAAATAAATGTATGCGCATTTGTATTTATATAATGGAAATTTACACCAACCTTAATAGGGCATATCAAAGAAAAATAAATTGATACATTTTATAGATAATATTATATAATAACATAAGATCACAACAATATAAAACAAAAACGACTCTTGTATTACAATTATACTTATATCTTTGCACCAAATACCGCATTACTGTATTTTTTGTATTGACTTGGTATATTTTCTCTAAACAAAATCTAATCTAAGAACGGAAATTTACACCAACCTTATAGGGTAAATCAAAGGAAAATAAATAGATACATTTTATAGATAATATTATATAATAGTATAAGATTACAACAATGTAAAACAAAAGACGACTCTTGTATTACAATTATACTTATATCTTGCACCAAGTATCCCACATAATCAACCTCAACTACAATTTATATATAATACGTAACAAACCCGAAAAATCTTAGACACATAAGCACTCGCCATACTTAATGTTTTTTCAGATATGGTCTTGCACACTATAAAACGCATCGTTATTATTGTTCATGCCTTGGTCAATCTTAACATTCTAGGGATATTGTTAGAAAAAAAATGTTTATTTTAATATAAGTATGCATAGTGTAAGTATTTAGCCAACGCCTTCTTGCTAGGGCAAAGCATCAACACTGGATCACATTTATATAATAGCATATATATACACTGGTAATTAATAATAAATAAAGAAAAGTTGATATTGAAATATGAAACAATGTATATATTAAAATAATATGAATCTATTAGGTATGAAAAACGACTTTCATTCTTTTGTTAAGGAGCGCGATGTTCTGAAAAGTCAAGGCGTTGTAATGGATATAGCTAACATTAGATCAAATTGAGGTACTTGCCAATATGAAATATTGAATAAAAGATCTAAAAAAACCTATATTTGCTTACCTTCAATATGTAGCGGTGACTTGGTGCCCAATCTTGAAGTAAACCCATTGAAAATTGTCTTTTTAGTGGGGTCGGAAATAATTCAATTTTACAATCGTTTCATTCTATGATGTTATCGGCTAATAAAACAGGTATGTTGATGTACTTAAGCTATACTCTGGACAATGCCTCTATTGGTTAAAGTATCCACAAATCATTATCACACCTATGTGAACATTGATTCACATTGGTATTTTAGCTGACTTGGCATAGGCAGAATCTTTAGAGTCAATTCCAGAAAAAAAAAGTAACGATAGGCTAGTTAATGCTCAGGGCAAATCAATAAGAAGGCAGCTGTCGCTGATGAAAAAAAAAGAGGGTTAAAGTGATAAGTATGCTGTATCCTAAATATCAAACATATATATATCGTTATTTTAAAAATATTGAAAAAGAACGCGGTATAAGCACCCAATTGCCTCGACGTCGATGTAGACAAAAATTGAGATATAAACTATTCAAATCTCATTAGTTGGGCTGGTATGAACGTAACGGTATATAGAAATATATTGTATTCAATGGCTCCGGAGGCTTTTTAAAAGTTGTGTGCGTCTATGCAATGGCGGAACTTCTCTAATATACATATACACTAGTACTACACGTTGACTTAGTAGGTAGAGTTAGGGTGTTGACTCAAATTTATCTAAGAGATTTCTAGTTTGATGTGTTTAAAGCAGTCGAGTGTGGAATTTATGCACAAAATGTTTCAATCAGTTGAATAGCGTTTCCTTGTTCAAATTGGCTCCTTAACAAACAATCTAACCAAGTAACAATTGTGAATATAAGTAACACATAAGCCAGTTTTTAACTTGATATACGCCTAATTGCACCTTTAAATTTCCTAGTATGAGAAATGCTACCACTCGAATTTCACAATTCATCAATTATCTGCAATATAATCGTATAAAGATACTCATGTTATACTCGTCTCAATTAAAAATACAATCTCAGTAGCCTCTCAGAAGGAAGAATAGGAGAAAAGCATACAAACTAACATTTGAATTGAGTCCTAGAACTTCTAACAGATATAGGAAGGTTAACGGCCGTATCGCAATAGTTATTCACATCCTTGATATATAAAAATAACTTTAAATGATAATTCTGCGGATAACATAGTTAAACATTTGAATCTAGATTATGCTCGAATATGCTAGCATATAAAGAGGTTTATCAATATTTAATTGGTTAAATATCATTTTAATAGTTCTGGATAGTGAAGCATTATTTTAGAGAAGAAGTTATTTCAAATATTATTTAATAGTATATTGTCTTAAGCATGAGCAATAGCTTAGCAAACAACAAAAAACAAAAAAATAGCAATATGTAAAAATTCAATAAATTAATTCCTTATTTTGGTTAGATTTAATGTTAATTTCTTGAATTATTTTCTATTTACTCTTTCTGCAAACTTTTCAAGTTTTGGCATGATTTTATTGGATAATTAATCTCATGAAGTAGGTAGGATTAAAGCAATCTATAAGGTTTTGTATTTACCGATATTTAGGAATGTGGTAGCCACTCAATGCAGCCGGGGACCTTACAGTTAATTAGGCCCTTTAATTTCAAGTTAATAAATGTAACGTATGCGTATGATTAAGTTTTTTTTTTAACAACCCGCGCTATTTCTATGTATTGCCCAATATTGTGAAGTAAGCAATGAACGTCTAGATATGATATTGCATGATATTATCAGTAGTAATACATCTTATATGGTTCCGCCACGTGATAAGGGGCATAATTTTGGCACACCACTAGGCGACAAATGAGAACCGGTAAGATACTGGTTATGGTTATTAGTTTGCCCAAGATGAAGAAAATCTATAAATAAACATCTTAGCTGCGTTCTTTAAGACATAAGTAACACTTACCAGTAATTTTTCCAAGTTAAATTATTTTAAGTTCATACACTATAATAAAAATATTTTACAAATAAAACAACTAAACTGCTTAATTTTTTTAATAGTCATTACATTAGCTCAAGGGTGTTTTGTACCTTTTCAAAGGTATCTAAGTATAGACCTTGATTGGCTATTATTAAGAATGATGTTATTGGCTTTTATTCCAGGCTAAATGGTGGTAAGAGTAAATTGGTAAACTATCTTTAATTGGCTATATTTCCCCAAATGAAACATCTTAACTTTGAAGATAGATCTGGATGGTTTCCGGGGAGTATATATACTTGAGCAGTCGAGTTGCTCACAACAACACTTCATGTTTAAGCAGAATTATGGGACATTCGTTAATCTTTGTGCTCGGGGCGAGTATTGCCCTCCAAAATTATGCGAGCGACGCTTTTCGCACAGAAGCAAAGGTGCTTGAGCACCCCAGTTTGTACGAAGATTTTTTGATACAAACTGATGTGTATAAAGAGACTACCACCACAAAATTACCATACACAACTGCTATTAAGCCAACAAACGATGATGGAGCTATTTTCCCATTAGCTCCAGATTCTTCCAGTATAACTAAGGCTACCACCAAAACACATGTTATTCCAACCACTACTAAAGTCACCACTACTAAGGTTACAACCCCTAAATCTATTGTACCAACCACTACTAAAGTCA
>NAOQ01000011.1:336045-350348 GCA_002751075.1 Ichthyophonus hoferi
CTACCACTAAATCTGTTGTCCCAACCACTACTATAACTATTGTCCCAACCACCACTAAATCTATTAAGACTACCACTGCAAGTGCCGAACTCTTGGCACCCAAAAATGCTCGTTATTCCATCTTTTTGTTAGAAAAATATCAAATGGTGTATGAAATTGCTGCTGAGTGGGATGAAGTAAAGGGCGCTAAGGCTTACGAGATTTGCTACGATACGAAACAAGATCAGATATTATATCCAGTGGCTACCACTTGGTGTGTTGTGGTTCCCACTAACTCGTATAGCACTGGTGATTCAGTACAATCTGATATAAGCAAAGTGACTTACTCAAATGTTCGCGTGCGTTCTTATAACCCTGATAAGCCTTCGTTGTCGTCTCATTTTACGTTGGCATCTCCAGTTGACAATAGTAAAATTGCATACAAATCCTTCTGTACCGTTGAAAATCTAGGAAATGACGGCGTTTTTATCGAGACTAAGGTCACTTTTGAAGGTTTTGCAGTTGCACAAGAGGTTGTGCCTATTAAATTTACCGCTACTTGGGATCGCCCCCAAAAGGCTGTGCTTGGGGATAGTAAATATATAGAAGTGTGCTTTTATGCTCATTTGCAGGTGTTTTCAACAAAAGAACATTCATGCGTGGTGGTTAAAAGCTCAGTCACGAGTGCTTCCGCTTTTGTCAATGTCAAAGAAGACCTTCTATACGTCAATGCTCTTGTGCGTCCTGTTTCCACTTGCTATTTCAACTCGCTCATAACCGCACAAGGTAACCGATCATTGTTGTTACCTCAAGCTTATCCCCGCGAACTTTATTCGGAAATGAAGTACAGGAATGCAAGCGCCCCAAATAGGTTCAGCTGTGTAGGATTTGAGAAGGACTCTGAAGACATGAGTTATACTTCGTGTGTGAATGACAACGCTGTCCGTATTATTTATCAACCTTCTTGGCAATTCTGCCCTTCTTCTAGCGTTGGATTTGTCTTGAAGGATGCCCTATCAGGTAATTGCATCACCACTGGACTAAAAGGAAAGAGTGCTACCTTCCAGAAATGTGAACCCTCCAATAAGGAGCAGCTGTGGTTAGCCAAGGACTGCCAGCGCAGTACTGAGACAAATTTTTTGGGATATGACCTCAGGAATGTAGGCACAGACCTATGCATGACGTTCGGTGATGTTAATGGATTTGTTATGAAGGAGTGTGCTGAGTTTAACTGGTCTGAAAAATTCCACTTGACCCTAACCCCACACTTGCATTCCGAACGTGATATTCGTCAATTGAACCACCGCAGAGGCGGAAATTCTGCATCCAAAATGAATATTCGTCGTTTTTAAGTCTTGATCTCAAGAACGTTAGTCATTTATATTTATTGCCTTTAACCTAGCTGGGATTGACAGCGCGGTCCCAAATGCTTACTAATAATGACCAAAAATGATATATTTATTTTGAGCCTTAATATATAAATATATATATATGTATATAGAACAAAAGTATATAATTGGAAATATTTTAAAACATTAAAAAATTAATATATGACGTTGCTTGTGACATGTAGAAGAAGTGGTCTTTCTTATCTTTAATAATGCATGCTGTGAAAAGTAAGGTGTTTTCGTTACTAAATGAAAAGTTGGATTGTGTGCAAGAATAAGAAAGAATCATATACTTATATTGTGGCTGGTACATAAGTCCTGATTTCAAATTAACATAACATTCAATTCATTGGTTTTTTTTTTTTTTTTTTTTTTTTTGGTTTGCTTATTTGTTGAAAAACTAAGTAGTAGCTTAAAAACTTTGTCCATATTTTGACTTTGAATAGAATTATGATTTTCGCCAGGCCGTAGTCGTTATGTCACAAATATCATATCACAATTTATAGGCCAAATTTTATAGGCTCTAGTTACTAGCCAGTCCAAGCATATGCATACATACTGTGGGTGGAAATTAATAAAAATTAATTTTATTGAATAAAAAAATTCAAAGTATCGGATATGACAATTAGTAGAGATTGTAGTTGATCAACATTTTATTTTTGAAGCCAGAAAAAAACTTTATAGTAGACTTTCAAGCAAACTTTAAATTTGTAGTTATATTCATGATGAAACATGATAGAAAAATGAGATCTAAACATGGCATTCAATCACCTAGGAGACAGGACACGAGTGTTTTTCTTCCACACAAAATAATGATGATAAGATTATATCACAGGCATAAAATACAGCCATTATGAAAAAGATGACCATTCATTTCTGATAGAATATTCAGAAATTGTAATATCTTTTCTTGAAGAAAATCAAAATAAGGAGGATGTCATCATATTGGGTTGAAGGAGAATAGATTTAAAAGTTAATACAGAAACATACGTTCAAACTAAGATATTGGAAGAGTATCTTGATAGGCTAATAGACAAATACGAATGGGGAGACAGTTAATGATCACATTTCTACACTATTGAGCTCAGGGTGGCCTACAAAGCAGTGTAGTGGATTTTTCTAAGAGATAATTTTCATACTCATAGGCAGCTTCCCAACTATTCACAATTCCGTTGTGTCCTACAAGTTTCCAGATTCGAAATAAATAAATCATTAAAAAAAAAAAAAATCAAATTCACGTTCTTACTCCTTACTCATAATATGAAAAGAATTATGAAATAAAATAATTACAGTGTTGTGTTGGATTGAATGTTGTATTTCTGTTTAGATAATTGTACCTAACACAAAGCCCTGAACAAAATACAAGGCAGTTTTTAGATTTTTCTTTTTTTAAAAAATCAAAAACTGTCATCGTTTCAAGCTAGTACTTAGTATGTGACTAGCTCATAATATTTGATTTAATGGTGGCCTACATATCGTGCCAATTTTCACATGCAAAACAATTTATTGTGTTACAATAATAATATAGATGCCAAAGCATATTGCATGTGAAGCCTTGTAAACAAGTATTTACTAGACTCTCAGGCTTGGATTCTATTCGAGCGTAAAAAGAAATAGCACGGCATTACTTCTACTCAATATACTATTATGTAGACTAATCATATGCCAGATTGTACATTATAATAATCATTCACGAATGATACTACGACAATATCATTGAATTTAATTCAACATTTTTGTTTTCAGCCCTAGTTTGTGTGTAGAGAAAGGCGCATTCTGTTCTACGGTGATAAGATTTAGCAGAGAATATGCATTAGGAACTATGTGCCCAATCATCATTATATATTTCCTTGGAAATGTGCGTAAACCTAGCAGATGGATTGCTAACAGTATTTAAGAATAAACCTAGTAAATAGCAATCAACTATTACCATATTGTGGCACTTCAATTCTTCAATTTAGTTATTTAAGGCAATAATTGTAACTATTTTTTTAAATGCAACTGCATTTTTCCCTGATTGTTTTATATAAACTCAAATGAATTAAAACTCAACTATTTTTTTCCAAATAGTTTAGAACTGGCTGAAATTCAAAAATAATAATAGATAAGCTCTCATTGGTTATAATATCACGAGATTTAAATGACAGATACCATCAATTCCAATTGGAAAGGCTGTATAAATATTTTAACGCTTATACGTTAATTTACTTGAGCATAATGTGTTGTATTTGGTTATTTGAGAGGAATGGTTATGAATTTTCTATAGATCGGAAGATAATCCCCTAATTCGCGTACATGTGCGGTAGGTACAAAAAAACGTGTTCTACCGTTGTTTATATAAGAAAGAACAATGGGCGACTATATGTGTATAGTGACCTAATTGCTATATATAATAGAAATTGTGTTTTTCAAAAATACAAACGTGAACTTTGGCATATCTACGCAACCCCGGAGTCCAGGCATTCACGTCTCTAGTTCTTAATCACAAAACATCATCGGTACAGTTATTCATCATTATGCTTATCGGTCGATCATCTAATAATGGTATTTGTCGGCAAGCCTGTACGGAGGCAATCCCACACCTTTGCTTACACGACCAAACTACGATGAAAGCAACAATTGTAAAACATCCGTTTGCAGATGATATTCCTCTATCGGAAAACATAATGAGACGTTCCTGCCACAAAATTGTTGCCCTTTCTACTTCTACTTCAAAGAGGCGTCCAAGTGATGTATATGGACCTGGAGGATCAGCCAATCAAGCTAAAAGGTCTGTAGCACGACTTATTTTGGCTAGCCCTGTAGGTTTATCTACAACGGGCATTTCACAAGGTAGTGGGCCACTTACTCACCTCATTCATCGTTTTTCCATTCGCTGTGAGGCTCAATCAGGATTAAACGGTCCAACGTCTCTCTCCCCATACTTATATCTTCTCTTACAGAGAACAAAGGTTTCCAATGCTTCTGTGACCATCGCCCTTTGGTACATTCACCGCCTTTATGATCTTGCCAAGCCTTTTCCCCAAGAGGAGTACATTTGTGGACATTGTCTTTCAACTACTTGTCTCATGTTGGCAGAAAAGTTTTTACAAGACGGTAGTCTACCTACACGCCGTTGGGCTGATGCAGCAGGATGGTCTATGAAAGATGCAAATCGCATGGAGCGACATGCACTCAGAGACCTTGATTACAATCTATTCGTCTCGGCTGAAATATTTCAGAAATTTTTGCAGTTGTACAAGCAGGATCCACACAGAATTTTATGGGAAAAATATCAGACAAATCTTTGAGCGTGTATAACATATCTTAAATTAATTATAGTATATATATTTACAATGCAGGAAATCTAGGCTCATACTCCGTATATACATGATGGGCAAGGGCATTAGTAGAAACTGCTGAAAAGTCAGTAAGTTGTTCTTGACACTTCCATTTACATTTAATTTCTCTTTAATATTCTACCGGTTTGTCCACAGCATACAACACTAATTAATTATCATTTTTTTATTCTCAAATTGAAGCTAAACACAAGACATTGCGTGAGCACAAAATATTAGGAAAATCACAATAAAACACAGTGGTGGAGAAGCAAGTCAAATGTGGCGCTTTTTTATAACATAATTGCTCTCAAGTAACGTCATAGCAGCTACCTGCCAATGCCATAGTCCTAGAACTGCCAGAAAAGAAATAGAAGTGATATTTATGTAGCAAATGAAAAAAATAGGAAATGACATGTGTATGTGCTGGTGTACTGGTGTGCTGGTGTTGGGTATTGAATGTAAATACATTAATGCAAACGAACTATAAATTGGTATACTTGTGAAAGTCAAAAAGAAATTAGATGTCCTTAAAAAATACCAAGTTAAACATACTTTCAGAGGTCAGTGGTACACACCCTTTTTTTCTCTTTTTTTCCCTTCTTTTTGGCAGTGTCTACAGATTACTGTCCACGGTACATAAAGTTATATCATTTTTGTATATACTTACTCTGTGTCACAGTGTATTAATGATAGTAGGATACAGAAGGTTATAAGCGGGACTAAATAGACCAAATCTAGCAGTAAGCCTCAAGACAGAAAAATACTTGTTACACCGGCTCACACGGGATCTTTTGTATGCATTATATAGCTGTCATTTTATATTAATTTAGCATAAATACTGCCCCGTTTATTTTGATGTTCTCAAATGACCAAGTATAAGTAAATCATATTACTTTACACTAAAAGCACAGCACTCCCAAAGGGCTTCATTTTAACTAACAACTATTTGCTACTACCTGTATTTCTGTTTTGGGCGCATTTCATCTCTTTAAATAGCTAATATTTTTCTTCTAGATGGTATGATCACCTTCCTGTAAATATCATAGCCAGGACCCTACCCCTTTCATTATACACACCTCTAGTGCAATTTTATTATTTGTTTTATCTTCCATAACTTCTCCCTAACCCCTTCAAATTTAATATATCATTTCACTTTGTTTGGTCATAATTTCTGTTCCTTTAAAGTACTTTATTATTACAACTTGTGCAAATAAAACACTACCTCAAGAACAGATTACGTCAATGTCATACACATGATGAGGCACATAAGTTCATACACCATATTGTTTTCCAGTTTTTAAATAGAAGTCAACGAAATTTAAAATATTAACATATTACGTTTTAAAAAACTTACCTTGGCAAATTTATCCTGTAAGTGTCAGCAATTTTAATTAGATACAAAATGTTCCAATGACATAGCATACTCAGTTCCGTAAAAGACAGATTGTCACCTTTGTTTTGTTTTTTTTTTTTTTTTGTGGTAGCTTGCAAGTCTTACAATAACCAATACCTATAATCTTAGTCATTAACAAAATAGCAATAAATAGCCTGCAAAGTTATTCTTTAAAAATCCAACATGTGCAAACAGATCCAATCTTACCCTACACACACACCTACGAGGCAAAAAATATCTTTGTTAGCAATTTATAGTATAAAAGTGGGTGACTTCCTGACTTTTAGGTGGAGCACATAATACTAAAGGTCTCCACGTAAACTAAGGGCGTTTTTACATGAAGGTATCAGTTATCCTTATCTGTTTAAAATCATTGTCCAATATAATTTATATAGCGAACCAGGCCTAAACAACGTGAAGACAAGCGTATGCAAAAGCTTGCCAAAGTAAATATTAAAAATTCCTTAATAAAGATGAATAAAACGTAACCCAATCAGCTAGGTTAACAGCCAGATGACATTTATATTTAATGTGAATTGCCACGTGACCCATCGTCTTAATTAATTTTATCCAGCCAATCATATGTTGCAAGTTCTTAATCTATAGCTTATATAAATAGGAGATAGGAGTTGTATTGCGATAGCCGCTAAAGTGCATGTTATTATAATTTGTTTTCTTTCTGCCAAGGTTTATTATTATTAACAGATAAACTCACTTTGACTTCACCATGAGTAACACCAAGAAAATTTTTATGGGTTGGGATGTAGGTTCAGAGGTAGAGGACCTTGGCGAGTTCTTTGATGAACTTATGTCTGTCAATGGAAACTTTGCCAGCCTACCTGTATGCAACAGCATGCGAGAGAGTAAGATCAAGGCCGCTATTAAGGAAGGCAAAGAGTGCCCTGCCCTGTCAAGAAAGGATGTTTTCCTTTATCCCTCAGGTGAGTATTTGAGTGCATACACTTGGCTATTTAAAATTTGTGAGATGATTATATTACATGCGCCAGCTTATATTAACTACCTATAAACAGATGCATGGACATATATATATATATATATACATACTCATATACGCATATATATACATGACTACGTATACATATGCAGAAAAAAAAAACACCTACACCTACATGCACACGCATATAGGCACACAACTATTTACGTTCTTTTTTTTTTCTTCTTTTTTTTAGTAATTCAAAACATCAGCTCTATATATTCATCTCTTCGACTAACCAAATGACTTCTTAATCACATTCCATCATACTATTATTTCTATTTTTAGTTTTTCCTTTCTATTTTATTCTTTTATTCTTTTATCTTATGGTTCCTTATACGGTGATAATGCTATACAGCCCCCTTTCCTACCATGCACACATACATACGTATATCCTCTATTCCACCATAAGTGATTCACTTAATGTGTGGTTCTTTACTTCCAACAGATAACATAAACATAAACACAAAAAGATGTGTACAAGAACATTAGTATTCCATATGTATAATAAACACTAAAATGAAATTGCTTTCTTTGCCTTTATTAGAAAAAAATCATAACCAATAATATATCCAATCCATTTTTCTACACCTACCATTTTGTTAACAGAAAATTAAAATTCAAAACTGGAATTGCGAATATGAGCCAAGCTTATTCATATATTTATAATTTTTCTTGGCATAGTGGGATGTATACACACATTCTCTATGTCACCATAAACGACTAACTTACTAGGTTTCCAACCTCCCTCAAGAGTTGTTCTCTTGTTCTAAGCACACATATTAGATATCACACATAGTTCCTTACCTTCTACAGAGATCGTCTAGCCTGTATTTATGTGTGTATAAATTTGCCTTGCAGAGTGGGATGCACACACAGTAGGAAAGGTCTCCTCCTACTTGGCCTTGGATAGTAATAATAACATTGAGCGAAGAATTGCACAGGCGGTAGGTCCTTTTCTTGAACAATCACCACGTACTGGTGTATCTGTTATACACATACTGGCTGTTATGCTGTTTGTATTAGGACTTTTGTTAATACCTCATATCATTCACAATCTACATCTCGCTCTCTCTATATCTACCCTGAAAACGATTCTACTTTTTTCTTTGTGTATCACATACATGCAATTTTATAGAAGCATAGCCGATTTTGCAGCGTGAGGCTGGGGATGGTTTATTAAGTCAGTTATATTTTATTTGACAGTACCTGCTACTTGGATAATTGTAATAATTCTAGAGTTAATATATGCGGAAAACCCGACTTTTAGAAAGGTTGTAGTTATTGGATACAGTATTTATGTATGAAGGATTTTCTCTCCATACTAGTTGCGAGGCATTTATAACCCTCTGTAAGGCGACTGAGAGTTACATTCCTATTGTAGTATTAAAGAAAGGGAGAGGCCACAGGAAACTACACGAATTAAGAACTCACATATTATAATCTCAAGCAACCACCCCTCTCTCTCCTTACTATATACACACTCTATCTATCATGCGGCATCTTCTACGCTCCATGTACCTCACTGT
Organism: Ichthyophonus hoferi; assembly: GCA_002751075.1. Classification (NCBI taxonomy): domain Eukaryota; class Ichthyosporea; order Ichthyophonida; family Ichthyophonidae; genus Ichthyophonus; species Ichthyophonus hoferi. The sequence continues at coordinate 344,649 of NAOQ01000011.1, forward strand.
CACATTCTGACCTTTCCTCTCTTCTTTTTCTTTTGATTTTATTCCATCATGGTTTCCATACAGGCTATGCAGCAGGAGCTAGGATGGACTGAACATTTAGGGCTTCCAGTGGTCATGTTACCCGCCCCCAGTGCCCAGTCTGTCAATTATGCTCGCACTATCAATACCCATCTACTCGAGCCTACCACCTGCCAGGTTATTTTCCTTCCTCCTCCATGCCTGCCTTGCCTTCTCGTTGTCGCTATCTTTATATCGTCTCTTCTTCAATCACACTTACCCACTACCACGTCTTTCTCCCTTGCAGTATTGGGTGAACGTGCCCCTGACTGTCCCAGCCCAGCTCGAAGGAGCCGAGGGGGTGAGTAATAATGGCGAGATAGGAAGACTGATATTAACTCAGACGGATATTGCGAAGTGTGAAAGTTTACCAAATATAAACCTCGCTAGCACAAGGACATACCATCTGGCGGACACATATATATACCAACAACATATACATTCATTCCTATTGTACACCTTCACGCATATTTATGCATAGTAAAACATACACATGCACCCATGTAAGCCCTTCCACCCATACGACAAAATACGAGGTCATGCAAGTCAAGATATTAAGGCGAAGAGTCAGGTTCTGACTAATGGGTGCTAGAGGTTAACTAGGTAAAATTTTAATGTAGTCGTGAGAGTTAACACCTTGGACTAACATTATGTTCTACAGGCCTCAAGTACGACTAGGTCAGAGGCCGACCCTTGGCAATGGTAAATGGCTGTTTCTATATTATTGGTATTAGTATTAAGGCTTTACGAGATGTACTACTTGTTGGAATGTCAGAAGATGTTGGGGTTTGTCTGGTTGACTATGCGTTTGATAGCACACCGACCTTTCGTTCATAGCACGAGCCTCTCTCACCCTGCCTCCATACCTATACTCTCTCTCTCCCCTACCCTCCTATTCCTTCTGGCAGGTGGGATCAGTTCCGTACTATCTGTGACCACAGCCTTAAGTTGTTTGTGGCCTTGGAGCTGACCCCCGATCTTCCCTCCGATGAGGTGCTGGATAGGTGGCTGGGAGAGCCTGTCAAGGTACCCTCACCTTCTTGCTTGCCAATCCCCCTGTAGATAGGCCCATACATATATAAAGATACCTATCAATACAACAATACATTCATGTATACATACACAGCATACATTTAGAAGGGAAGACTTATGTAAGCATACCTACGTCAGTAAATCTACCCATTACTATAAACAAAACAACTAGTAAACCAATATACGCTTACATTTTAAGTAGCACAATATGTTACAAGACCTTTATAAAGACTAGAATCCCAGTATGGTAATATTGCACCACCAGGGCCAGCACTTTAGTGTAACCAAACGTAGCGGAGTATTCGAATGATTTATTTTTCTGTCAATATATGCAATACAAAAATATGCGATCTCAATCTAGTCCAATCATCTTCTCACATCGGATGGGCCCGAAGGAAAGACTATGCGTGGTTATTGTTGTGGTAATGACATGGGTTTTCCAAATAAACCATGAAATTTCATGTGTCAAATTAAAATTTACATATTCTTTTTTTAAGCACCAAAGGTATATGACGAAATTATAATGACACTAATGTAATGTACTAGACCTAGTATACATACAAGGTATTAACCTGTTTGGTATGCAGGCTGTCCTGGTTCCAGCCAGTCTTTATCTCACCAATGGCAAGGGCTTTCCTGTGTTGTCAAAGAAGCACCAGCAGTTCCTTAAAAAGCTAATGAAGGTGTGTATTTATTGGCGGAATATATATAGATATTCATGTATGTATATGTATTTATATTTGTGATATTAATGGTTATAGGTTGGATCTAGATTATAATGTACCAATGACAGAGCGAATAATATTGTACGTGTCCTCTCATTTATTTGTTTAATGTTATATATAGATATGCACATATGCACGCATATATGTACTAAAGAATACACCCCCCTATGGGCCACCAGTTCAACCCACAGCTCGTGCTTACTGGCGAGCCTGGCCATGAGAAGGGGCTATCGGTATACTTCCAATACTTTGACTACTTACATAAACAAGTCCAGGAGGAGTGTTCCACTGTGGACAACTTTGTACGGGGATATGAGGATTATCTGCAGGCTCCCCTGCAGGTATGGTTGTATACATGGTGTAGAAGTGCATTGCCATTATATATATGTCCCTGTATGCGTCTACATATATTTAACCTACATGTACGTTTACATATGTGTCTATATCAACATACACGCATACATTTATATTCCATATGCACACACATATATATGGATTTACATACATATAAGGTAAAAGCGCACACCCAGGTGATTGCAGTTTTCTTAAAGCGGAGAGGGAGAAATGGAGAGAAAGATAAACCGAAGGAAATGGCTTAAAGAGCCCTGCTGATTGGCTAGTGTGCTATTAGTGGTTTCACGTGACCCCCCTACGCCCCAATCAAATTGTTACAAGATATACCTAGAGTATTGCTGTGATTATTATTATATCACCGTTGTAGCTTAATGTTATAAAAACTTATATCTCTCTGTGATTGGTCGCAGCCCCTGATGGATAATCTGGAGTCAGGCACCTATGAGGTGTTTGAGAAAGACCCTGTGAAATATAGAGAGTATGAACAGGTAAATGCGATGGGGTTAGATCATTGGCAGAGTTATGATTACATAAATAGGAAAGGTGGAAGGACACGGCTGGGTTCTGGTTTATGTTAAGGTTATAACAACCATATCTCTACCAATTATATTGCTCCACTAAGCATATCTAGACTAATTATATTGCTATACTAATCGTATATATACCAATTATATTGCTATGCTAATCGTATATATACCAATTATATTGCTATACTAATCATATATATACCAATCGTATTGCTATACCAAATAATGGTTCTTTCCCCGCAACTAATTATGATATTTTTTACAGGCAGTTTATCGTGCTCTATTGGATAGAGTCCCAGAGGATAAGAAAGACAAGATCATTTCGTAAGATAGCCTTTACTATTGATATTTATGTTATTGCATTAGTATTATTACATTAGTAGTATTCCCGAGGTGGTGTGAAAGGTGTATACACTACAACCAATCATTATATAAAAATCTATGTGTTCGCGTATGTGTATCTTTATGTGTGTTGAAAAGGCATGTAATGCAGACATAGAGGGAGAGGCTGTTGTGATAGTGATCATATTCAAAACAAATTACATATATATTGGTATAATCGTATACAATATATATAACAAACACTATTATTAGCAGAGACCTTTTAGTGGCATAAAGCTCATTTTAAACAATATATGCAAGATAGAGTATATATCATACTAACACCAGAAAAAATAATGGAGCCATAGCTTGCAAACTGCTTGACTTGATTATATATGAATTATTCATACATAACACGAGATACAGGGGAGTATGCGAAAGACATAGCAACGGATAAAACTCTAACCCAATGGGAGCACAGGGTTATAATGGTAGTAGGAGCAGGACGAGGTCCCCTTGTACGTTGCTCGATGAGGGCTGCCGCCAGAGCTGGCCGTAAAGTAAAGATGTACTGTGTGGAAAAGAACCCCAATGCCATCATTACGTAAGTTATCTTATTACTATCCTGTCCACTTATTCCATTTTCTTGTCCCATTGTGCTTTCTCTATCTTTCTCTTACTATTGTTATTATTCCTTGCCATCAAAGTATTTATTTGCTGTATCTTTCTGTACTGTAATTCCAGTGTGTTTTGTTTTATATATACATATACACACACATACATATACATATACAACCTTTCCAGTGGCCTCTACGCATTGTAATTATATTATTTTGTATAGTTATATATTCACAACATAAATGGCACCATTATGTTTCAGTATACTGTATAATTCTTTGCGAGGTACACAACATCCACATAGGTCTGACATTGCCATGGCCATTTTTACTATCATCCCATTAATCTACACTAATCTACCTTAACTTATCACCGTATACCACGTTATAATGTGCATCTTTCTAGAAAGTCTAGAAAATATTATTGTTTTTTATGTATGCAAGGAAGTGAATAAATATACCGTGGGCCAATAGGAGGAGGAGGAAGGGGACTATATACTACCATCTATTAATCTATTTCTTAGCCTACAGGAGGCATCTGATAGGGAATGGGGCGATGATGTCACAGTCGTTAGTGGCGACATGCGTGATTGGAAGGCACCAGAGAAGGTATGTATGCCCATTGGGTTATTTTATGTGTAACTCTAGGCTTATCTCTATTTATATCTTGGTCTATACATACATCTATCGCTATGTATACAACGTAATATAGTCCAATATAATTATATTACCATGTTATATTGTACCATATCATACACTATCATATTGAGAGGTACTATACTACCTTCTATCATATATACCAATATACCACACCCACCTCCATACAGTGTGATATCCTAGTAAGTGAGTTACTAGGATCCTTTGGGGATAACGAGCTTTCACCTGAATGTCTTGATGGGGCCCAGGCCTTCCTGAAGGGTGCGTTGAAGCCTCGCTCTGTATATATTGGCTTGCTTGTTTGCTTGTTTGCTTGTTCTCTCCAATCTATTCATCTGTTTCTTTCTCTCTCTTCTCACCATTTGACCCTATCCTTTCTGTTGTGTGTTTCTGTCTTTCCTTTCTATCTATCTCTCTATATCTTTGTCTTTCTCGGTTTTTCTTACTATTGGACTATTTTTTTTTTTTTCTCTTTTCTACCAATTTTTTTTTTCGTTATATAAACCCACTACTGCACATTACCCATTATTCTGGATTGTTTTAGGCAAATGATATCGGGTTGAAATAAGTATAACTCCATGTGCTTGGAAAGAAACGAGGCCCAGACCCTGTAGTACGACTGGTATAGTTGGTCAACCGGGTTAAAACGAGTTCTTTCCATGTAGAGACATTTTAGAATACGTAATGTATGCACACATATTATATGTTTATTGATGTGTGACGGTGTATTGATTAATACCGCGTACAGAGAATTTAAAGGATTCTTACCAAGGAGAGAGATTTATTCGTGTATGTATTAAGCCAGCCTAGAGGCGGTTACCGTGGTTACCGTAGCACGTAGGCCTACTAAGAAGCAATACTTTATATTGATATGCGATCCTTACAGAGGATGGCATCAGTATTCCTTCCAGTTACACATCGTTTGTGTCGCCCCTTATGTCCTCCAAACTGCACAACGAGGTTAGAAATATCAAAGGTATGCTTGTTACAATGATAAAAAATACATTAGTTTATTAAAAAGACCAGGATATAATCGCGTATTAAAATAATATATATCTATTGGTTTATGATCCTTAGTAAAAGCAATCACACTTTAAAGTAGGCCAAGGGGCCGCCCTTCCCTCCTATTAAATATTTTTCTTTTTATTCTAGCTCTTCTATTTCTTTTCTGGTTACTTTCCTATGTTGCCATGATTAATATTGACGGAGATAGGCCCAGAGTGGCCCATTGCAAACAGGTTTGACTGGGGCGGGGCTAAGTAAATTGTCTCTATCTTCCCCCTTCCTACTAGGACAATGTCCTTAATGCCTCTTCTCTAACACCCCTCTAGGTTACCACGGTTACCATGACCATTGCAACCCCGAGATCTGCTAAGAATTTTCAACATTAATTTACAGTTGCTAAGACAA
>NAOQ01000011.1:355030-400156 GCA_002751075.1 Ichthyophonus hoferi
TGTTGTGTAATATTGATTTGAGCTCATATAGATGTATGTATGTATGTATGTTTTACATTTATGTAATAATGGTTTGTGTTCAAATATGTATGTATTGCATGTTTGTGGCAATGGAAGGTCCTGTATCACTGGATGAACAGGAAAAAAACAAAAAAAAACCAATATATATATATATGCAAGTAAGATTAAATAAAGGTTTATGTGTCCATTGGTGACACACCTTCAAATTTCAAGCTTTTAATATTATTAATGACATAAAGTAGTTACAAAAACCATTTTCTATTAATTTAACTACACCAAATATAAATGTTTTAAATACATGTTAAAAACAAACATATAGGTATAAGTAGATCTACATGTCGTATTTTATACTGATTTCATAGAGGAACCCTATCTAACACATTGCTGTTACGTCTCTCTAAACCTATATACATAAACACATTTATAAAATTGCATACATATACAGATATACATACATACAATCTTAAGCATATACAAAATAGACATTACTAAAATTTAGGTTTGTATGTATTAATACACACATGCGTACATAAAACTAGAACCATGCCCCCCACTAACGCAGACACGGTTTTTCCATTTTCCGACCTTTCCGTCTTTTTCTCTCTTTCTCGCTCTATTATAACACCCCAAATTCACAGGTTTATACACATATACAGCCCCGTATACATTATACATATACGATATAAACCTATACATATTTATATAAGTATACAAAGAAATAGAAGTATGTAATCATACCGATCATAACAATTGAACCTACAGATATTAGATAACGAATACCCGGATGTTAGCCTTGAACACTTACTAGTGGACTCTACTGCAATGCATCTTTTAAAGAGACCACGAGATTTTGATGTTATACTTGCGGAAAATATGTTTGGAGGTCTACATATAATAATATATAATATAATGCCATATAATTATATACATTGTAATAGATATACTAATATTATAGCTAGTCACCTACCTAGCAGGCGGCCCTTGAATGTCACTCTGTTGATCAATGGATATAGAAGATGCTGACTTCTTATTTGGCGATCTATTGTATATATAATAACTGTGATGTAATTGTGACTGCGTGTAAAAAGTTATGGAATTATTCTTATCTGAAGAATCAACACCAGACTTAACTGTGTGGATTTCCAGTAAAGTATCTGGATTATTTACTTCAACTTGTTTAGCAGCAATACACATAATAGAAAGCAAAACATAAGTACATAAATCGAGCGTAAACTATTGACGACTGAAAACCGTGTTTATTATTATTTGTTTTTGCTCCCTGCCATAGGTACAATGGTGTATGTATGTAGAGGCAGCCCCCCAGTGTGTATAATTATAGTATGATATTGTATGATATTGCAGTATATCCAGAGTCTACAGAGCATTCCAAAATCAACAGTCACTCAATGAAGCCTCCATCCATATGGCGCCATTTGAGACACATACATTCCCACTGAAGTCAATATATACGGGTAACATTATTATGTTACCCTGTGCTATCTACAAGTAGGTAGGATGCTCGTCTCCCCTTTTATTTTAGCTCGTCGATCGAGGTGCATGGAGGTGCATGGTTCTATATATGGATACACCAGTTGCCTAACTTATGCCTGTAGCATCACCTGATGGATACCAATCAAATCAATCATCTTCCTCCCTTCCAGAATAGTCTTCTTGGCATTCGTCCATTTCCTTATCTCTCATCTGTGTCGCCTCCAGTAGTTTGCACATAGTGTGTTTCTGTATGACAAATGTAACATCAAAAGAGTGAAAGAAAAGACAAAACAAGCCATAGGCGACAGTTGGTATTATCTGTATAGCGTTAGGACAGATATAGGAAGATATCTCAAAATACTGATTTTTTCTCGACATGCTAAATGGGAAAGTAGAACAATGGATAGCCAACCAGGAGGTGTAAATGGGGTGTTTTCTAGACCACTCTCCCAACTGATGCTCCTATGGTATTACCAAATTGTTGATCCTTAATGTTTCTACTAATGTCTCTTTATTCTCTATACTTTGCGTTGGATTGCAGTTCATAGTTGAAAACTTTATACATTATTTATAGTACCAGTAAAAGGCTACAGTCCAGTAGAGAATATAAGGAATAAAGAGAAATATTGGCAGGAGTTAAACATCAACAACTAAGTAATGCCATAGAACCATCACACAGAGAGAATAGTCATATTGTCAGCAGGTCCAAGCCTGGCCCATTTCTACTGTAGTAATAATTTAAAGTTAAACCTATTTAGTTATCAATGGAGCAGAATATATGCATTATGTACTAGTGTATAGGTATGACAGGATTTTCATCTATTGCACTTCACTTAAATGTAAACTCTTTTACAAGCGTCTTTGTCTGTAAGTGTAAGTATATAGTTCTAATAGGTTTCGGTCTACCCCCTGAAAAAGAAAATACTTAGGTATAAACATAAGGAATAACAATTTTACCACATTTTGACCAATCACCACAATTTACATACCCATGCATTTATCTCATAATCCACATGCTTTACATAATATATCATATTATACAATAATATACTCTTTAATTGTTATATACAAAGCACATCATATATGATCAATCTATATATTGAACCAACCCTATTTACCTTCATGTCCGCCAAAAGGGCTTTCTCACTAGACTGCAATTGTCCAATCATCGCCATCACTCCACTACAGGTAGTATTTTTTTTATTATAAATATATAAATATATATATATTTGCATAGAAAAGAATAACAAGAGCAAAAACTGTGGGTCAGTACTACTATATTATATTTATTATATCTTAGAATATATTTTACTATAATAAACTATAATATCATATAATATAACATGGATGGAGATAATCCAGCCCACTAGTTCAAGCAAGCAACATGATAAATATGTCCAATGATAACGACTTAGGTGTTTAATCAATCCAGAGGGAATGCAAGAAATAAAGTTATATAAAATACACTTTAGATAATTATTAAACTTTATGATGCTACAATAATTGAGATAATAACTCTCCCTAACGAATACTTAGCTGATTTGGCATCCTCCTTATGTATTCATTTATCTATAACAGTTCGAGTTGCTTAAAGCACACCACACCCTATGCATTATTCCATAATATGTCGGGCATGTGGAAGAGAGCCGGAAAGAAATAGCAAATACTAAGAAAGAACAATAGAAAAAGATCGTGGTAGGGGTATCGGTGACAAACCTATCACATGGCTCTATTTTGGCCTTTTTCCTGGCCGAAGCTTTTATGTTTTCATGTAGCGCAAGACGTACAAGGAGATTAAATAATGCGTTGATGGAGTACAAATGCGTGAAAAAATTCGTATGTTAGTGCCTTAAAATCATGCTAACTAAATAGAGGCATTTATCAAGGGTTGTCAAGTAATAAATATAGGCCAATCATTCCTTGACGATGACGTAAGGAGAAATATGACAATAACGAATGAGTACAAATACAGTTAAGAGGATAGGTCAAAGGATATTGATCAAACCAATCAACGAAAGAAAGATATTATACCTCCATATTTAATTGCCGAGGAGGTCACAGCGAAGTCCAATGAAGGATAGCTACTTAGTTTGACGTTGATCATTGCAATGATTACAGCGTAGACTTCCTCTTCCACCTGTATAAATCAAAAAAATATATTACGTATAAACATACAGATACATTAAAATACACACGCATTACGTAAATATACATATTGCGAATAAATATTTGTGTATATACATTGTACATAACTATAATTCATGGTATATATAAAGGCTTACATATATACAAATAAATGTGACATAGGCCAAGAAGGACAAGGTTAAAACTGTGTCTTAGTTTTGTGGATTTACTATAAGAATTTCAATTATTGCAACTAAAAAGCCACCAAAAAGCACCCATTATTTAATTTTCAAGGTGGAGGGTGGGGTGGGGAGTGGGATTTAAAATATAGAGCTGATTGAATATTAAAAGAGCCCAAAAGAAACAATATAGAAATAAATTATATATTAAGAAGGCTTAAAATTGTCTGGTAATCCAGCGAAGACTTCATTGGGCCTCAAGGCAATATAACCCCCCCCCCCCGATTATTAATAGATATGCACTTTCATATTTATAAATGACACTCAACAAATAAAGAATAGATGCAGGACAGATTTAAATGATACACAAAAAGAATAATACTATTTACAATTTTATAATTGTGCTACATCCAATTAGGCAAGACCAAATCTACATTACCCAATCAGTACTTGTAATTAAGTTCTAGCCATACTTACAAAAGATAAGTCAGGGACCAGTGTGTTCAATGTGGCGTCCTTATCTAAAATATCTTCTAGGAGGTCCTCCAGTTCATCATCCTCTCGACTTAATAGATCGGCAATTCTCACTGGTCAAATAAAAACTTAATTAACATTCTCTCCCTATAGATCATCATTATTATAATTAAAATGTTAATGCTTGCAATTGGTTGGCTATCAGGGCTAATATCATGTTTTTTCTATCTTAAGACTGTCGCCAGAGCACTTTCTGTTGGCTTGAGAGCTGGACTGAAAGACATACGTCATATCTTCAATGGAAATGTTATATTTACGTAGATTACTAACAATGATATATATATATATATAGTGGCAACCAGTTTTAATAGACCAGTGCCCAGGTGATAATAAATTACTACAAGCTATCATAGGTTAGTAACAGATTTAATAAAATTAACGGATAATAATGGATCAGATAAGACAGATACAGCGAAACCAAAACCCAAAAAGTATTTGACATTATGTAGTTGTATAAGTAGTGGCGTGTAATGAAGTGGTAAACCAATCATCTACTTTTATCATTCAGATAAATCTAACAGATATGAAGCATATAGTCACAGTGCGCCAACGAAATATATGTTCCAATAGAATCAAAAGAAGAGGGGGAAAACCAGTAAACCAGTCAATCACAGTCCAAAATACCTAAATCATCTGGGAGAAGATTGGTGGATGTTACTGTGAAGAAAACATCCTCGCCTCCCCATTGGGATTGGATCCATCGAACCACTCTATCCACGCACTATACGTATCATTTGATTGGTGGGTTAATATATGACTTATCACATCAAAATGTAAACGGTTGACTGGAAAGGGGTAGCAACTTATGACCGTTGTTACCCTATAGAGGTAATTTACTTATGGTTGCTTTGGGTAAGAAATACAATTATTGATAATATACGTAGGTAATAAAAGTCGTAATAATCTATGTAGACAATACAACTACAATGCTCCATAAGGAATCCTTACAACAATAGACTGAAAGACAGTGAACAAAAACGAAAAAAAACCTTTTGAGCATGTTTGTCCACCCTATCCTGTGATATATTTCGGGCTGTCAAAAGGCAACTTAATGGGAGGTTTACAACATTATGGGGATTGTCTTGCTCGACAAACCCATAATTCGACAGCAGCTGTGTATTTGTGAAAATAGAAGAAACAGTAAGTGTGTGGTCGTGTGCATGCGTATGTGTATGTATGTATAAGTATATGTATGCATATATGTATGTATGTATGTATGTATGTTATGTGTGGTAATATATAGAGGTTTCCTTATATGTGCGAATGAGTATAGTAGAGATGTATAGTTGTGTGGTTTTCCTTCTACTTTGTTGTATACACAGCATATTTGGATACAAAGCAAAATCGATAAAGGAAAATAATAGGATGAACTGTATGCAAAACATAATGCATACTTCATATATTACATACATTACATATAGAGTACACATATAATTACATTAAACATACATCATACGTCATAGCATATATCACAGAGTACGAAAAAGACGAGACAAGAAAACCAAGATGTAGAGATGAACAATAAGAAAGAGAGAATAAAGGGGTTACCTGGGCATTAGAAAGGTCACCATATGTATTAAAAACCTCTTCCCCCTGAGGAATAGGCCTACTGGCTACCAACTGGAAACTGTGCAATGGTATATTAGACCATCCAACACATTACAGTGCTTAGGGGTTAAAAAATAATACACAGTTTAATTGGTCCCTTATCATTACGACTTCTCTCCCCTTTAGCACGCATGTACATGTATATACAAAGGTATATAATATAAAAAATAAGTAAAAGAAAAGCAAGAAAAAAAATAATATAAGTAGACAAATATATAATAATGTATAAATAAAGAGGAGTAGAGAACCAACTATAGGGCCATAGTACGCAGACGGGACGCTACATACAAACCATCTTCTTGTTCCATATGTGTAGCCTTGTGTAGGCTGCTGTGGTTAAGCATGTCTGTGTATGTTTAAAATATTAAACTCTTATTATATGCCGTTGATTAGTCGCTTGCTTTAAAGTGGAAGTTCACGCCAAAAATATGCCAGTGAATGAACCAAGATAGTATGAAGCGTAAACTACTAACTGACACCATGACAACATACAAAGAAAATAATATGCATAAACAATACAACACTTAAGAGGGTGCAGACCTTATAATACTCGCTATAATAAAATACCAAATTATGCATTTATCCACTAGTAGAGAGAGTTTGTAGTCTGTGACAATGGTCCAATAGCAATAAAGAAGAACAGGCGACCCAATACTTTCAAACAACAATTTATCGTAAGCACAGAAATTCAGTATAATACGGACATGAAGATATATATGTATATGTATATGCATTTAAAATATATGTATGAATACTAGTATAATTGTATAATTATCTAGAAATACCGCCATAAACAAACACATAAACACATACATGTCTAAGTACATAAATACACACATATAAACTCTCTACTGATGTATTTGCATATATGTGCATGAAGGGTAGTGTGTGGACCGAGGCATAAACGGGGGTGTACACGTGGGTCTATATATGTATGTGTAAATGGAATTGATAAGAGTCTAATGCAATACAAGTGCCACATACCTGCCAAAGGAATGAGATAAGGTCCTACTGGCCCTTCAGGGTGAAAGGCCCTAGATCTTACAACACAGCATGCCCACTGCATAGTCCCAGTTAGCTTTAATGATTAATCACCAATAAAAAATTAATCGCAAACTATGACCAATAGTCAATAACCATTGGCTAACAATCAATAACAAATGAACAAAGCCTGATAGTCAAATGACTGCCAATGACCAATGATTAATAGCTAATGAGTAATGATCAATTTGTACTCAATCACAACAAACTTCTTGCCCGAAAGTGTACTTTGGTTTATATAAATAGATAGTATGCTTATCAGGCTATTTAATTTATTAGTTTCCTTATTTCCCCTGGGTGACTAATACTTATACATACATATATGTATAAACTTATTTATCGTTATGTTCATGACTAAGTGCCGTAAGTTTAAAAATATAAATCTGACAGAGAGGTAAGAAAACTTTAGTAAGATAAAAAAATTTCTTCAAAGAAGCTCTCCATAAAACATAGACACAAGGGATAAAGATAGAGAAAACAATTAGCACCAAAAGAGAAAAAAGTAAAATTAAATAGGAGAGAAAGAACCTCGATATCCTTCCATAGATATAATTTCCAATGTATATTTGAAAGAGAAATAAAAACAATAAACGTGTATGAAGTTATACATATAGTGATTTATAGGTATATATACAGGAGAAATACCCTAAAGTCGTCTAGGGTTGGGCAGCTACCCTTCCAGTACTCTAGGCCCAGTTGCAGTAAAGGTTGCACAGTGTTATGGTATAGGGGTTCAGTCATATCATGATCACCTGTTTAATAAGGGTTGTCAATTGGTTAGTTATACGGTATGCGCCAGTGTATGGCTGTACTTTGTTTTCCCGCCGTTCTAGTTATTCTCTAGCATTCATTCACATATGCACATACACAACCTGGAGCCAATCCTCTTTATATATATACACACATAAAGGTCACATACATAACGCCTCCAGTCCTGTTCCTTTGAGTGCGGCCAACTCTTTCTCTTCCATCATCGTCAGCATGGTTCTAAATTCAGTCGGAAGCCCAGTCACATACGGGGAGACCCTTGAGGCATCCCCTTCTCTTTTGTGCCAAAGTAGTAACAGTACAAGTTGAACAAATGAGCTTACATTTTTCCCTTCTTTAATTTTCTTGCACAGAAATCGAGGGAAACCGGCCTCGGCTTGTTCCAAATCTTTGTAAACAAGAGATGGAGGGGCTAGGCATTTGCTGATTGGTATCTAGGAAGACAAAAGTAAGGAGTGAGAATGGGACGGGATTGGTAGGATTAATGTTGATGGTGGTACTTGAATTGTTGTTAGATAACTGGGTAGGATCAAACCACAGTATTGATATAATGTAATAGACGGTGCCGTAGTGTAGTGACGTTTATGTATAGAGATGAGGTACTAAGAGAATAATAGAGACAAGGGAGAAATAAACCAAGTGTGTAGTCAGTCATGTGCACCTCCAAGAGAAAGTGAGAAAGCCTAAAATAACATAACCACGACAAGGCATCACACCCTTTTACAAACATTTATCCTTATAGTAGCAGTGTTTAATCGTAAATCTACAAGGGCTGGGTATGTGTAAAGCCAATGCAGTGCCGAACCTACCTTAACTAACATGTCTCCTACAGCTATATCCTTCAAGGCTCTACCTCCTCTTACTGTCACATCTCCATATTTGAACTCGTGGAAAAAATCAAGGTTTAAGTTATGGCTTCCTCCATTCTTCTCCACCCATTCTAATAAAGATGCATCCTCTGCTTTCATTGTGTATAAAACTATAACTATAGTTATTTAACACAATTTTATGTACATTAATTGCTTTGTGTATTGATTTTGTTTGCTTTGTAAAAAGAAATAACGGTTAATATTTTAAAAAATATTAAAAATTAAGTACAATTCGTGATTATAATTGGTCTAAAGAGTTGTGTATAAATATGGCACATTGGGATTGGCTATGTTATTAAAATATAAACATGTTTAATAAGGTGTAATATGGAATTATTATATAAAATAATATAGCATAATATATCATAATAAAGCGTGTTTATACAGTTATTATAATCCATAGATAATAATATTGTGATACCTCAGGCAGCTAGCTGTGAATCTCAACACGCACTATTGATTGCCTTAATTCTTGCATTGTGGCTCTGAACTTGACCATGATTACTATATATAGTTATTTTAAAAGTACATGGATTCGCTACAATTACGCACCAGTAGCTAATATGGTAGCCTATCCACATGTACATATATTGACATTACGTATCACAACACCAACTACAAATACCCTCTATCTTAATATACACCTCCTGGTGTAACAGTTAGATCATGACACGCTTTGCGCGGTACGGAACTAAGAAGGTTCACGAGGCCACACCATGGCAAGAACTGGCACAGGGTGTAAAGGCTGAGACAAAGAAATTGTCAAAAAATAATGCTGATGTTCCTGAAAGTGAAGAAACAACAATTGTAGAAAATGTTGAGGAAATTGGTTCAGAAGAGATAGTTGTGGAGGGAAAAGAAAAGGGTAATGAAGAAGATGAGACCACTGAAGGGAAAGTGGAAGGCGGAGATGGCACAGGCAAGAAGAAGAAGAAGAAACAGAATAAGAAAAAGAAGGGCGCAAATTTAGAGGGTGGTGAGGGTGAGACTGATGCAGCCACAGCAAAGGCCCTACAGAAGAAAGAGGCAGAGAAGAACAAACTAGAGAAGAGAAAGGAACGTAGACGCAAAAGAAGACTGAAAAATGTGGTGAGTAGTGCTTTTACTTTATTTTCTTTTTATCTAGGCGGTTCTTGCTGTGTGGGTTTGTGTTGTTGTTTTTGTTACTAGTTTTATTTTTTTTTCGCCAAGGGATCCAGCTATACCATTACACATACAACAGACATTTTTTAAAAGTTGCTTTTTTAGCAAAATAAACACATGCAACCTTTTCCTTGGTCTCCATCATATCTCTTTCTCCTGTATATATTAAATACTTCACATGTTCTCTTTCTTTCTTTCGACCGATTTTTTTAACCTGTATATCGGATAGGCACTTCTTGGGGCTTCTTATCAATTATGATAGTGTTTATATTCCCACAACAATTAGTTATTAACCCTCTTTACCCCTTTTTGAATTTTTCCATAACATCGTTATCTTTTGTCCCTTTAATACCCGATGCCCAACTCACATATTCCCCCTGCAACACAATATCTTTTCCGCATCACCATCACACAATATTTTAAAAAACAAACAAATACTAAACCTCCCTCTTGTTTGCTTTACCTCCTTTCTTTATTACAGCCCTGCCTGGCCTGTCGCCAGCTAGGTCATACCATGAACGAGTGTCCCAAGGCCACAGAGGCCAACCAGTTTGTATGTTATCGTTGTGGTTCCAAAGATCACAAGACGGCAGCTTGCAGAAAGAAGGCACCTATTGGAGGTATAGTAATTCGGTTCTACCCCCACGTTCTACTCTGTAGCTGTGTACATCTAATTTTATTAGCACGTTGATGTATATTGAATATTTATATTTGTACACCTGCAACATACACCCCTCATCTACAGAATCGTATAAATATATACGTATAGACAATAGACCCACTCCCTTCATACAGAGGTGATTTGTTGGCTATTGGAGGCGTATACATAAGATAGATAAATGACACCCAATGAAGGGACTAACATTAGCAAACCATCTGCTATACTTTTATGTTGATACTATTGTGGAAATAGCCAGGTAATTGAGGGAGATACCTATTCCATTGAGTGGAAAACAAGGGAACGAGGCATCTTTCTACGAACTATGCCCCCATATCCTGACCTCTCATGTTTCCACAGGCCCAGAGTTCCCCTTTGCCAAGTGTTTTATCTGTAATGAGATGGGTCATCTCACTCGATCATGCCCTGATAACCCACGTGGTCTTTATCCTAGAGGTGGGTGGACGTGCGTGTCTGTAATAGTCTTGTTATGGCAATAGATTGACAGATAGATGCGAATTAAGATAGGTATACGTTAAAATTATATTATATTTGATCATATGCTCAAGTGTATGTATGTATGTATGTATATATGCATATGTGCATGTTTATATGCTAATAACTACTCTTCTTTGCAGGTGGTGGATGCAAGGTGTGTGGGTCTGTGGAACATTTGATGACAGACTGCCCTCAGAATCAGCGGGAGAAAGGTGATTAATATTGCACATATACGTATTGTGACTGATCACATATAGCTGTGCGTACGTATATATATCTGTTTCAGAATATTTACCGAAGCATAGGTATAGGATATTAATATTATTATCAGACAGGATCAGTGAATGTTTTTTTTCTGCTAGACTTGCAGTGTTTTGCTATCCATTTCTTCCCCATTCTTGCCTTTTATTTATTACTTGCCTCCTTCTATCTATTTCCCATCCACATTATAGTTTTTCATTCGGCTTCAACGCTTACGCAAACAAATGAAACCACGGTGCTAATATAGACATACTTGACACGCATATTTTCTTTTTCTTGGAATCCATAATCACACAAAAACATATGCGTCTTACACGGTGTATATCTCTTCCAATAAATTAACATACTCACGTTCACATGCAACATATGAGGAGTTCCATCGCCTTACAGAGATATTACCACCTTCAGTAAAGACGCATGTTTGATAGGTTCTGTATCATTTTATATTTTTCAATACTCCTATTCTCCCACATCTAACACACATTATCCTTTCATTTCATTTACAGAGGAGAAATACATTCGTCTGGGAGTGCAGACTTCCACTGCCAATGTCGAAGATGACCTCATGGGATCAGAGTTAGATAGTCTTAAGGAGAAAAAGACAAACACTCGACCAACCCCTTATGACCGACCCTCCACATGGAGTACTGTATCTGGGGCCGTGGGTCTGTTTGGAGATGCAGCTGTGACCCCTAGAGTGCCTGTCAAGGCAGCTCCTAAGAAGCCAGCCAAGGTTGTTAAGTTTTAAGGGGTGATAGTCATGGCGGGTTAGAAGGGAACTGGATCTGTTAACCTTGCATAGAATTCAACATGATTATGGTTAAGTCGTTAAGAGGTGCAGGCGTTATAGATTAAAGACGTTGTCTCATAGGTATATGTAATAGAAGGTACACAAACAGAAATACTGTTGGGTTTGGTATATGTACGTTAACTATATATATATATATCCATAAAGGCCACATTAATATAGAATATGATGTAACTTGATTTCATTCCACATATGCCTTTCACTTAGCTCGTGAAACACAGTATGAGTGCATCCGGAAAAAGCAGAATATACCCAAACTACATCCACACCCATCTTTGAACACAATATGGGTAATTTGTAATAAAAAAATACATTTTTTTTTCCTATTGCCTAGAAATCGACTTCCAGAGTCGTTTTCCATCAGAATGTTTTTAATATGCATGAAAAAATGCAGTACAACTGAATATGATATATATATATATATTACAACGCATATTACACAATATGAAAGGTGCTTTTCTTTAGCATTTTGTGTTTCTGCCATGTTTCTTGAATATTAATATCATCCTGTTTGATTTTTTTTCTAAATCAATTAGTTAATTAGTTAAGAAATAAGTGTGCTATTAATTGAATGTGATTGCATAAGGTATTATTTATTACCATGACAACAATCTAAAATACTACCAAGTGTTGGGCCCCATCAACATTATATATATATATATATATATATATGCTTATGACTAATCACCGACCCAATATAAATGTGATGATCCAATAGAAGCTAAATATAGGTCAAGGCTAAACAGCTAGGCGACTACATGCACAATCAACCTAGGAATTTTCGATAGTCCACCTAACATACAGTATCATTAAGCATTCATAACACAACTAAATATAGACAAAGTCTTATTGGTCAGCAAGAAAGATTAATTTTGTGGTAAGTTGTGGTGTTTTCCGTCTTGGAAGTCCTGCGTTAGCCAATGAGGTTAAATAATTCTATGCGACTCCTACCTGACTGGCCTACAGTCATGTAGGCCATATAATAACCGGCTATGATTGGGCAGGCAAAGTCCTCTCATTGGCTTGGAAAACGATCTGATTCATATTGTATATGCATTATGTATACATATTTTCCAATGGAGTACAGGTGTGAATGCTTGGCAGATGGTGATTGGACCAATGGCATCCCAAGATATGACATGTTAATGACGACAGACGTCATTTAAGATAAACCAGCTAATTGGTTTAACACTAAACCGAGTCAGCCAATAGCTCGTCAGCCTTCTGTGACCTTTCCATGGTCTCCATAGTGGTGATAGTAGACAGTTGGGTATGTAGGAGGGCTAGGAGGTTAGTGCTGTCTTGGGCTGCTTGGGACACTCCCTTATAATCCCTGGCGAAGGTCTGTACCTGTAGATAGAGAGGCATATGTATAGGTATAAGCGTATCATATACATCCCCCATATATATATATATGTATGTATGTATAGTTATGAGCTTGCACAATGTACATATGCACGAAAGGAATGCACTTACATTCGGATTCACAGCTGCCGCAAAGGCTTCTAGGGTAGTATTTAGCTGTTGCAAATGACTTACAAGCAGATCTGAAAGAGAGCAAGGCAGTTAATTAATTAATACCCCCAGGCTAGGGCCTAATGCTCGTTTAACATGGATATATATGCTGTCATCTATGATTCCTTCATACTCTTTCTATGGTTAGATATAACAACGGTAATGAATTACAACATCACCTTGGAAGAACCATTGGCTTGTGCAAAATGGCCTAGGAATATTAACAAAGTTTAAATTTTAATGGAACATGTTTAAAGCAAGCGAGTATGTTTATTGATTTTTATTCAAAAGTAAGTACCCACCCTCCCAATTATATTTCGCTTTCTTCTTCTGATTAGGCTTTAAACACAAACAAATATCCATCGCACATATACTATAGATAGTCTCTAATCGGTATCATTCTCTAAGCCTTCTTATCTATTTCTACCGCAGTTACACCAATTCTTTTGCATATACAAACATACCTAACAAAAAAATATATTCTTGATCTATTCTATTTTCATCACATATAGCATACATACATACACATATACACATCCACATCCACATCTACTTACCTACCTACATACACACATATTTGCACACACCTTCTCTTTCGGTGCACACGATCCCTCTGCTGGGTAGTCGGTAAGTGGTAGTGGCCAGGGCAGTAGTCAAATGCTCATGACATGCACGTAGGGTCGGTAAGATACGGGAAATTTCAAATAATGCAGATTCCTATAGGAGATGGAGGTAGAGAAGGGGACAGAAAGAGGGTAGATGCGTACATAGATGAATTACAAAATAATGATGGCATGAAGATGTGTCAGTATAAATAAACCTATGTGTATATATTCGCATGCCAAAGGGGCCTTGTTTTTAGGCTACATGTGCACAGCCAAGTCTTTCTATATATAAGCATAGACAGTTATATGCAAGCTCGCACATTTGCTTGTGTATTGACAGGCGTATATGTATATGTACATACAATTATAACAGTGCACAAGCATATCACATGTACAGAGAGTGCATAACAACGTACTTGGCTACCTAGTATAATAAATATCAGCATGACATCAAACCATCCTCATACTAAAGCCGCTCTATCTACATCATAGATCACAGCCATACCTCGGCACCAAGAACACTATCTACGGTCTCTATAGTAGTAGCCTGAATTATATCAGCTTGAAGTTGAAGAGTTTTTTTCTTCAATTGCTCGACATGATGCCAAAGCTTATATAATTGAGCCTGTTTTATAGAGTATATTAGTGGGCTAGACAGTTATTATTTTAATTCACAAAGCAACAAATGCAAAGTGTGGCGATAAACTCAAAAGGATGGAAATAAAAAATGTTTAAAAAATGTAAAACCTTTCAAGGGATATAATAAAAAACAAATAATTTAATAATTTAAGGGTGGGGGGTTGGGGGGGGTTCCCATAAAACTACCTAACTACAAGTAATAAACCCTTCAAGTATTTAGAACATTAGCTAATGGTTGAATGACTATAATGAAATAATGAAATAAGTATCCTTGCGTAGCCACATCTTTAACTTTAACAGTTGGTTTTGTTCTAGTTAGGTGATAAGACCTATCATACCGTTCATATTGTAAGAAAAAAGCTTTGCAACAAATTCTCAACACCACATTTTGTCCGTTACAGTTATATCATTCTCATGTCTTCCAATATATAATTTTACACACCCTGCATAGATGCGTTCTAAAAGTTTCCCATATGCCTTCTCTATCACTTCATATCATCCCACTCACACACATGCAATCTCTGTTTCTTTCCATATCTTTGCCCCTTTTACATGTATATAAACATCAAAGCTGTTTCCCTCTCCTGATCTCCCTCAAAAATTAAAACCCTCGCCTCCCTCCCCAAATCAATCACACAAATTTAGCTAGAAACCACCAGTCACAACCACTTCTTAGAAACCAAGTATAGCCTTCCCAATAACCCAATGTGCAAGACAACAGCGTATTCTTACCTTAGCTTGAGCCTCTTGTGCGCGAAATGAATTATCCAAAAGTGCTTGAGAAAAGTAAGCCTGGTGAAGCTGTGCCCTTAATATCTCCCCTTTCAACTGCTCGCGTGATGGAGCAACTTGTTTAGGCTGTTTATACATATTTGACAGTGGTGCATGTGACTATATGTGACTAAAATCTTATACATACATATAGCTTTCTTTCCGGTACACTTGCAGAGGTACTAAATGTACTCTTAAATACAAATATAAACGTAGTTCTGACGACAAGCGGCTTCCCCTTCTCTCCATATCTCCTCCTCTTTTCCTTGTTAGGGAAAAATAAACCCAACGTTTAAGGTAGCAGTTCAATTCAGTTTATTATAGCGGGCTAGAACTGCCGTGCTTTCTGATAATCGCGCTAACTTTCGTTACGATATTTATGCTTTTATCTATTGCTAATCACTGATCTAGATCTGTGTATATAAAGGAAGATAAATACTTGGAAAGAGACGCTCCTATAAATGACTGCATAATTCATCTTTTTTTAACGTTCTTTCGTGGTTCACTCCTAATTACGAAATGTAAGCCATAAAACTTATATCATATGAGCATTCTTGTTAATTATAATGCAAGGAGGATGGCGGCACAGCCGAACCATCCTATAAAACCACTTTTTGAAGGAAACAAAGAACGCATTTCGAATCCGTAAAATCAATAGGCAAGTTCTTTAAAATTCCTATGTTACTAATGTAAAAAAGATAAAGTTCTTAATATAGATTTTATTATTATTCAAATGTGACTGTTCACAGGTAAATCTATTCCAATAACTTTATTTGCATTGCCCCTATTAATGTTAGGATCTATCGTCAATGTGGATCAGAGTTGGTCTAATCAATTAGATTTTTTCATGTTTTGATTTATACAGTTTAGGATAATGGCTTTGGAAAGAGTATCCTTCTAGGATGTCATAATGTGGATGGGAGAATAATCAACAGATCTAGCCAGCACAAAGGAATGTGTGAGAATGTAAATCCGATTGAACATGTTTCCTCATAATATGCATGTGTGGTTATGTGTTTAATTATTAATATGATGAGCGGCATTACCTAAGCAATTTGATATATACGTAAAAGAAAATATTTACTCACGTAAATGTGCTGTCTGCCTAGTGAAGTTGGAGTAACCAATGATAATTATGACTGAGTGTATCTAAATACATATCAGATGTTTGATCTTACACAGTCAAGGATATCATACCTATCAACACAACACATGCAAGTGTATAATTTTATAGATACATGCTTCATGCATATATAATATACCTTACACTATTATTTCGTTCATATAACGCAATTCTAGTCCAGCAGCATTTTCTACATGTCAGTCTTTCTATCTAATTAGAGAAAAATGTGGAAAATCAAAAAAAATATCCGATGTAAGACGGTACTAGTTTATTTCATATATTCACGTGGAATGTTTAAGGCAGACAAATAGATATTTCAGATTTTCTAGAAAAGCATCTGTGTGAATATGCCACTCAAAAATGTATATGGCGCCCAGAGCTACAAGAAATTGCATTTTAGAATATCTGCACCCAAGGCCCCCTACTTCCGCCATCAACATCCGCGCTGTACCTATCTGCAAATTTTCTTTAGAAAATCTTTTTCTTCATCTATTCGTATCACTAAAACCTTATCAAAAAGGCAGCCTTTAAAGATGCATAAAAAAAATCCGGACAAGTCAATAATATTATTTTAAACATCAATATAAGCAGTACATAGAAAGATAACTGATGGTATATCAAAGTCATCACTTTCCACCTTATAACAAAGTTAAAAAGCTTTGCATACATGAAGTATAGGAGATAGCATATGTAAAAACTAGATGCAGTCAAATATGTACCAAAAGAACGCGAATTATATATCGACTATGCTACCAATTATAAAAAAAAAGGGAAAAAAAAGAACGCATATATTATGTTCTTCAGCAATAAACAAATGCAGAAAATAGTGATTATTAAAACTATATTTTTAAAAAACCAAAAGATATACAACATTCACCTACATAATATTCCAAGTCATACACATATACATTGGGTCTTTCACAGCTATTCATCACGAGCTTCAAAAACATACTATCAAATGCAGTTTTTGCAAGGTCGGATACCTAGAGAAGAAAGTAAATTAAAAGAGACAGCATTTTAAAGGAAAATATGTACCTTATCCCAATATTTTCCTCTGCTGCATAACCAACTAACCAAGTAAATATGTACATATAGCCAAGCAACCAGTACCGAGCAATCGAACTCCTAATTCTTCTTTTGCACATCGTCAGATACATAAGCCCGGTATTCCTGTTTGAGCTCCCACAAATTTTTGAACTCCCCCTTTGTATGATAGATGGCAATTTCTTTCAGGACTTCCTTTAGCCATTGCATGGGCTGCTGTGTTTTCTCCATTAAGCTCTGGATGCGGTAGTATTGATGTGCTTGGAACAGCTCGAACAACTTTGACTGCAATTCGCCCTTCTCCATACGAACACGCTTGTCCAGCTACATAATAGGGGATGAGAATAGGAGGAAGGAAATGTCAGTGCAATCCGTCCACCTGTACTTTTCCAAGTGCTCAAATAGTTACCAAAGAATCATTTAAATGCTCTATTTAGATGGGTTGAGAGATGCAAGGAAATAAAGACGGCAGTAGAAAACATAAAAAATGAAGTAAACTAAACAAGTAAATAAATAGAGACAAAATAAATAGTCAAATCACTTCATCTTTGATAAGAGTATCTGGCCAGCCAAAACTTAGATAAAAACAAGAGGATCGCAGGCAAATGTTTTTATAGGATGTGGTGGTATGTAGTGAATTATGTGTGCATGTAAGTACAATGTATATGTGCAAATGGGCAGAAAGTTATATATGCTATCTTCTATGATGATATTGTGAAAAAAAAAAGGGGATAAGATTGAGTAGCAGAAAATAAAGACTATATATGAAGAGATAGAGTAAGAAAAAACAAGGGGTATATATGTGATTCAAATGTATAGTATAGATAGGAGTATAGTATTACCGGGTCGGCCTTGACAGCAGGAGGTGGTTTCACAGTAAACGTGTTTTTCTGATAGCGTTCTCTGCCTGTCTCGGTGTATTCCATCGTCATACGGTCAGGTAAACAGGCCCTGGCTCTATTTTGCATTAGTGTCTTGTATTCTAGCGAGAATTCAGGTTGGGAATCCGCCCTTAAAGCCACCTTGCCTTCCATACTCTGCATAGGAGGTGCAAGGAGATTAGATAGTATTGCAATAGCTTTCAGTATTCACTATACACATACCTATATATACTAGGACCACCTCGCTCTAGAACTTACATACATCCCCTTCGTTAACCCCATATACACGCCTATCCACTTACCAATAAAACATGTGACAAGTTTCTGTATCACCACATCTTAAGATCTTCTATAATTCAATCAGGGCCCATAAAGTCCGTTCAAATACGGCTAACATTAAAACATTAAGTATTTATAACAATAACCTCATATATGTTGAATCCATCAAAACGCATACAAAAATTTATATACAACAGTATATTGGTCTGTTCACTAAACCCTGGGAAAAATATGATAAACAGGCTAGTAGAATAAATGCACATATATGACTATATATGCCAGTCTGTGTAATTTTAGTAAATGATTTCATAGCACACTCTTCTTCTTCAATGTATATATAATAAACATGCATTGAAACACACCACACTCCCATTTGCCGGATTCTCTGAAAAGACCAGTAAGTCAGAAGCATCTCTATGAGGGGTCTTGGCTAGTTTGTATTGTGAGACCATCTTAGGACCCTTGATGTTGGTCTCTACATCTCCCACCTCTTTTTTGGCCAAGTGCATGGACATAGGCTGCTGGCCATTGGGCATTACTCTGATAGATAGAGGAGACATACATATTAAGATAGGATATTCTTAATTTCAATTTTATTTTCTTGGTTATATACAAACAAACCTTTCCTGACCAACTATATGTATATTATTAAAGAATGTAGTCTTTTCAAGCATTGACTACAATGGATGTAAACCAATAAACCGAGAAAAACTATGATTAAAAAGCAAAGAAACGAGTGCAATACATCAAGATGTTTAGAAACAAAAGGACATATAAGCGATCATAGGATATATGACAATCTGGAAGAGTTCCAATTGGGCTCCAAGAGGTAGTAATTGACAGTAGTAAACTGGCTACAGTATGAGTGGGAAAACATTAAATAACGAGAAAGGGAGCAAAGCATAGAGAGAATTGATCAACAGGAAGAAATTGGAATATGGTTAAGGAGACGGAGGAAAATGAGAGGAGGACACAGAAAAGATATAAATTTCAAGAGAACAGTTCACAATAGGTCGTGGAAATTCAAGGAAGTAAATGCAAAAAAAATAGTAAGAAGTACGTTAACATATTAGTAGGAGGGGACATGAAGCAAGGAAGGTTACTATCATATCTAGTATCATAATATCATAAAAGTAGATCAGAAACCTTGCTAACCAAAGCAGTGGAAGAGTGTACAAGGAGATGGGACATTGGAGACAGGAAAAACACACAATGGGTAAAAGATTAAGGGGAATTTTCCATGTATAAGGACATCCTAGAAACATATACAGAAAACAATAATGTCTTTGGTACAAATGTACATAACTGTGGAGAGTCCAGTAAAAGAGTGAGAGATAAATATATGAGGGAGAAAGGAGGCCTTCATAACAAAAGGAAGAGCAAAAAGATTCAAACTAAGGAATCTAAAAAGAGAGGGAAAGAGAGAGAACGAAAGACATACAGAAATAAGAGAGAAGTATTGTGAGATTAAGATAAAACCCAGTAAGGCAACAGCAAAACGAGAGGTAAATAAATAATAAACAATACAGACAACTCACTTGTCAGAAATGCGCACAGTTCCTAGCTCAGCTCCAGGAGGAAGTTTGCTCCATGCTTCGGCAACACCTGCGGCAATCTTAACCAACCATATTTTGCGACCAATGTTGGTGGTATCAAATATAGCTTCCATCTCCTCTTCCACTTTCATACCCTCTTGGTATTCATTCTTGGGATCGATTTCCATGTTTGTGTATTCAAGTAAGGCCAATAAAACCTACTCCGTGTAATATGTGAGACTAAGCACAAATAGAAAATACCTTGATAAAGTGTAGGTATAATTAAATATAAGAAACAAAACAAAATAAATAACAAGTTAGGCTATAATTTATAATTTAGTTATGTTTTGGTTTTGAGGTAAGATCGATGAATTCATTGCTAAAGTGTGATGACTAATTAATAGTTAATTAATCAATAGTTAAGAACTAATTGATCATTAGTTAATGGCTAAATATTTCTTATTTTACTTTTTCGAAAAGGTTCAGGTTCTCATCAGAATGCATAGATATACAGATATATATATATATCGATAAATATATACCGATATACAAAAATACAAATATAAATATAGTATTCAGTTATATAGATATATAGATATATATAGATATAGATATACATATAGATATACACACAGAAACACTGATAAAGATATCAGCTAGACCGGTTGTTAACAGTTTTAAACCACATACTTTAATACATATAAGTAAAAGAATAAGTATAATATATAAAAAATAAATAAATATTTTATAATTTTTTTTCTTTTTTCTTGAGAAACAAGCAAGCATTTGTCGGCTTAAACGTGCTTAAAATGGGAGCTAATGATATTAATCGCAAAGTAATCACAGATCGCATAGATTAATCGCTCTCGATTAGTGTATGCCCTGATCGCTCGCCATTTCCCCACCGAAAAATGCAAGAATGATATTGGACCCCCAAAACATCAAAAATTCAACCAAGTCCCTTTAACTTATTTTTAGTTTTGGTAATATATTGACTGAAACTCCTCAGCTCAAGTTGTATTTAGTAAAATTGTATTGTATATTACATTTAAAAAATACTATTTAAAAAAAACTAGTAGATTATGATATTATATTACTATACATATTAACCTAAAATCTTAATTACCTTTACACAAATAAACTTATGAAGACCTAGGAAGCATACAAAATTCTTTAATTTATCCCCTATAAACCCCCCTTTTCACAATTTGCCCAATGCCATCCAGCGTGGAATGAATAGAATACATTATAGTTAATGCTGACAATATAGTGGCTTTGTGGAATCACCTCTCCTACATATAGTGTTATATAGTAAAGTAATATAGTGGTAGTTTAGTTTCAAACGCAAAGAGGCCTATTTTCTTGTTTATTTTTGATATTTTTTTTCTGTTTAAGGTTAATAAACAAATCTCTATATGTTCTTTATATTCCTATAATATATATTACAATAATTTATTACTAGACATTACTTCTTTTTCACCATGGCTGCAACGGGAGTAAAGGAGTTTGAGCTGCACAGCCCTCCCACAGATACTATCTCTAGCTTGAGTTACACACCTGATAGTAACAGCTATCTGATGGCCACTTCTTGGGATAAGGCAAGTCAAGTTATTTATATACCACACCACAAAGCACACCAGTTTTAACAGCAGTAAATTTCTTATAACCTATGTACACATGGATAACATGTAATTGTTTTATGTATTTTATATAGAAGGCAAGCACTTTAAGATAAAACTTTTGATGAATGCCTTTTTCTATCGGCTTCGCTTGACATTTATTTATTATTTTCTTTCTCTTGCACTCTCACATACACCTACCCACACATAATCTATATATGTGATTTTGTCTTGTGTAGGAAATAAACGTATAGTAGATGGGAGTTTTCTAGAACTTTTTTATTTGAAAATGTTGTCCATAAATTTCTCTTTTGTAGTTATTTATTTCACAGTTGTTATTGCTTTTAAAGGTTTACATATATAGTTTTAACTTTCAATCTGTACGGCAGCTCATAATGTGTTAATAATATAACGTATGTTGTATGGAAGGAATCATTATATAGATATAAAAACATATACAGGGTATTAGACTTAGAGTCATCATATGTGTATCTTACACCTATTATATGTGATACGTATGTATGTACTTGTTGCTAAATTATATCCCAAAGTTTCTGTCCTGCCTTTGCTATGTTGTGTACTTAACGGGGGTCATGTTATATTTCTTGGTAGTGAACATACATGTTATTTTATAATCCTTCTGATATGTAGTCAAATATTTGCACTAGTGCTCGCGGATCCATTTCTACTTACATATATATGTACTTATACATTATATATATATTTGTGCGTAAGCTTACAAACCTGTCTACTTTCACATACACATACTTAAGTGTGAATATTTTCCATCAATAAGCATATTATTTCTAAGGCACATGCTGTTTAAACTACCTTAACAATCAACAACCTAACAACCTAACTAACATACCTTCTTACTTCTAGCAAGTTCACCTGTACGACACTAAAGCGAATGAACGAAAAGGTGTATTTGATTTTAAGGCAGCCGTCCTGTCTGGGTGTACTGTTGATGCCCTCCACGGTGCTGCAGGTGGCTTGGACACGGAAGTTCAATGGTAAGTAGTGGGGTGATAGTTACTGCTTTACAATTGCTTATTTTTTACTCTCTTCATCTTATTTCTCTTCTTTTCTATTGTATTTATTTCCTTTACCCCACCATCTGTCCTATTAACTTATATTCCCTATCTATATCCTATTATTTATACATTTCTTAACTATTCTCTTTTGTTTTTGACGCTCTCTGATTGGACTTTTATCCCTAAGGCATTCTTTCCCCCCACATTTAGTTATAAAATTTTATTCGTTAACGGAGTTAACCGGATATATCACTCCACCAACTAAGAGCAGATCATAAACATGATTTTAAATAGTTTATCTACTCGTCTTTATCATATATATATTGGTAAGATACTCAATCTCTAAGCAGTCTTTGGAAAGGCTCATGGCATTGCATTGTTACATATTAAATATTTGGAGCTATGCTATATATATAACTATATTCAACCTTTATTATTATATAGTTATACTGACCGCGATATAGTACAATGAGTGAATTATTGCGTGATGTAAACAATTTTCTTACATAAAAGATCTTATAAGTCGTATTTTTTTAAAAAATTTAATTTTTTAATTTTTTAATTAAGGTTCCTTGTTTCTTTCCGATTGCCTCACCCCAATCTCTCACACTCCATGGAGACTTGAACATTGTTTCAAAAATGGTAACAAATTGCCTTATAAAGGAAACCCGATAATCTATTATGACATGCCATGTAGTAATGATAAGTAAAGCATTGCTAAAGGGGTTTTGTTTTTGGCTGGTGATTCAAATGTGAGGGTGGTGGGCGATTGGAGTTTACTATGTACTATTTAGGTTTAATGAAAACATGTAAACAGAATACATATACAATACAAGGGGGGTAATGGGGTAATATATCAAATAGGTAGACGACGACCTAACGACAGTGATTGATGATATAGGCTAGATTTTGCCAATAATACCATGACCAAGATCGGTGAGCACGACGAAGCTATTTCAGCTGTTGATTATTGCAGTGAATTGGGTAAGGAACACAGCAATCCATTGAAGAGACTTCAGGATGTGGCATGTGCACTGCACAAATGTGCATCTTCCTATTGTATGTTCATTGGTATTTCGTATCTACAAACATACACGTTCTCTATATATATTGTATTAGCAATCCTGATTCTATAGTATCTGCGTCTCAGTCTTCACTTTTGGCAGGGTGGACTACCTCCATACCTACTCTCCATATGCGTTTTCCGTTATCATGGCATGTAAGAGGCAGTGACTGATTCTTTATACGCACAACCTTCAGAAATGCTTGCTACGGGAAGCTGGGACAAGACCATAAGACTATGGGACCCTAGGAACCCAGGCAAGATGTTCAAGTCTGTGGCACAACCCGGAAAGTAGGTTGCTTTATATTGTGATACTCGTTATAGAAGTCACCTCTCTGAGCACTTAATCATGGATTATTATTCTCATTACACATTCCTGCATGTTTTTTAATGTATATGTAGCGTTTATAACAAACGGGTTACCTTGTAGTTTTACCCCTACCTGTCTTCTTATATTAATTATTGTTCATTGTTAATTCTCCCAACCCTATTTTGATTACCTCTTAGTTGATATCATAGACCTCCCACCCCTCTCCCAGCCCTGACTGAGCATGGATAACTTATGACTGTATTACCATATATATATGTAACTCTCATTAAACATGAATGGTTGTTGCCACGACTGGTCTGCATAGTAATTATGTCAATATGGTGACTATCAGCCAATCATCCCACACCTAACTGTGCTAATCACCCCATCCTCTACACGTGTAGGGTATACTCCATGTCTCTCTCAGGATACGAACTAGTAGTAGGGCTAGAAGATCGTCTGGTATATGTGTGGGATCTTCGCCAACCAGATGTGCCTGTCCAACGACGCGAAAGCTCTCTCAAATACACCACCAGGACACTCAAATGTTTTGTGGATAAGGCGGGTACGTCATTCATTCCTTCCTACCCGTTTTATGTGCTTATATGCACACACATGTATACATGCATACAATACACACATGCACACATACATACATACTTATATTTATATATAAACCAAAGCTATATAATTGATCTAATAATGTGCTTTCATTGACCAGGATATGCCTTGGGTTCGACGGAGGGACGAGTAGCTGTAGAGTTTTTGAACCCAGATAAGGAGATACAGAAAAAGCGATATGCGTTTAAGTGCCATCGCTTGAAGGAAAATGGCGAGGATGTCATATACACTGTCAATACCATTGCCTTCAATCACAAGTATGTTTTTTATTTCTCACTATTAGATGGAATACAGATACATATATTACTATTAGAAACATTTGACGTATGCATTTCGTATTTCTATTGCATTAGGTAAAAGGTATTTACAGTAGGGTGAAGGAGATGAATACAATTATAAAGAAGGTTGAAGATGAATTGTGCGGGATGCCTAGGTGTTTGAGATCAAAACGATCTAATACAGAACACGGATTACAGATATGGTACCTTTGCGACTGGAGGAGGAGATGGTATTGTAAACATATGGGATGCCTATAACAAGAAGAGATTGTGCCAACTTCATAGGTAAGCGCCTAACTGATTACGCTGCCTTCTTTGTATTCTCGTGCTCATTTCCCCATGCACTCATTTCATATTTATTTCCTATTTTTCTCTCTCATTACACATATACATATACATATATATATATATATATATATATACTTTGGCATTTGCCCTATCTTATATTTCTTCTCTGTGTTAGCCCTTTTCCTTTGCCGCTGTTGCTTCCTTCACCCTTTACATATTTGTAGATGTTAATAAAAATAATCATGCATCTGTCTCAGCTAACATGTGACTTTTTGTGCTGCTTGTCTTATACTAGTTGATACAAATGAAATGCAAACATCTGATTTAACACTAATACAAATTAGATGATATTTTAGACTAATTTACGAAAATCTTTTCTTTCTCTCTTTTTTTTGCACAGATATTATTTAGAATATATGTATGCTTATATATTTATGTGTATCTCTTTAGATATGCAGTATACATGCACATTCTCATTCATATGAATGAGTAAGCCTTTATAATGAGAAGTAAGGTTAGATGTTGAAGTATTTCATATTACTACTAAATAGTCAATACACTAACATGGGATCCATAGGTATCAAGATAGCATCAGCGCTGTAGCGTTTAATCACGACGGTGACCAATTAGCTATTGGCGTCTCTGACGATTGTACACAGGGCATATCCAGAGAGTGAGTTTTCTGTTATTGTAACTGACACTTATCTTTGAATAACGATAGCGCTGTCAGTGTGTTGGCAGGATATAATATCTTATGAATATATGTTATTAATACATGATATTACTATATGCCATGATGATATGTTACGAATATATGTCACTTATTTTATGTCCTCCCCCTCTACTATCACATATACGCGCATACATATCTATACATGAATATACACTTACAAAAATACATGCATATACCTCTCTAAGTCCATATAAAATTTCTGTACGTCGTATCTACAGAGGCTGGATAAATAATTTAATATATATTGCATTTAAGTATATGCTTAGAAAAATGCATGCATCTATAAAACACTTAGACAAATACAACTGATCTGTGATAATTTAACGTTCAAAAGCCGGTCGAAATATTATTAATCTGATTGCGTCTCTTAGGGCACCACCACCGGCTATCTACATTCGGAATGTTCAGGAGTCAGAATGCAAGCCCAAGTAATTGCCTTTTTGAAGCCATTGGAACTGCTATGTTGATATGTTGACACCTATTCAAGTGTTCCTAGCTCTCATACATGATATACGAAATGGTTTTATCCAACTTAATAAAAAGAATGAGATAACGAAAGCGCAAAGAGACTTGAGTAACTGAATCTAGAGAGAAGTATTAAAGCAAAAGAAAAAAATAATGAAAAGCACACATGACAAATAAATACTACATAAATATGGTTGAATGAATACTTACAATCACCCGCATTGCTTATATGGTATAAACCCACCCAACTAGGAGTGGCACAACCAGTCCTCCTATATTTATTTATTGTGGTTGGCCATTTTTTCGTTAACAGGTTTTTTGAATCTAAAAGCCCATCAAGAGTTTGGAGGAGGGTGGGGGGGGGTGCGTGCAAAGTTAGAATTTCTCTCCGGTTTCCTTCCATCTTATATTGGATAAACATTGTTGATGTTGGATATAGCTATAGTTTCTTGCACTTTTTCTGAGGTTAATATGTGGGTCGTGCCGTTTAGTACCGTTCACTGTCTTCTCTGTTTTGTAGTAAAGAACTATAGGAAGCAGACAAGAGAGTTCTCTGGTTGTTTATTGAAACTAATTGTATCTCGACCCTAATGACTCTCATGTATTTTTAGCCTGTTTTAGCATTTAAACACTACATACCCTAATCTATCAGCCCTAATCTGCAGCTCATTTCCCCCAGCTTCAATTAAATAGTCACTAATGAAGCTACACTTGTTATTAGACCCCATACCTACTTTAGCCCCGCTACCATGATATATCAGAAAAGAGGGTTTCTACTATTCAGATTTTTTTTTTTTAAAAAAAAATGTTAATTTGAGTTCCAGTTCCATTGCAATTCACTTATTCAGATTAAACCGAGACAAATGTAATCAAGTATTTTAAAGCCTGTGAACCACTTCACGAGAGAGATGTAAGCGCATGCTCCGTTTTATTTGTATTATGTCTACCTATACCACAAGGACATATATAATTTATTGACAGGCTTGTCCTGTGTAAAATAATTAGACATTTCATAATAATAATTGATATTTTTTTCAATTAAGTAATGTTTCTAAGTTCTCTGCTTCCACTTTGTTATACTCAACTATATATTATTATATCTATTATTTTATCATTACTCCATCTATTACTCCATCTCCGTGAAATGATGTTACCTATCTCATACTGATATTACTAGAGAGCCGGACTCATTGTAAAATGATAATATTACTAATGAGGCATTATTGGAGTAAAGGTGTTTTTCGGGATTCGTGGATCGTTGATTTAAAAGAACGATCTAGCTTTGTGACCATGATTGACGTCACACATTCTTTGCCACTATGATGAGAACAGTCGGAGATAGCTTTGAGCTTGTAATCTTCATCTGATAGTAGATAGTAAGTGAGGAAATAGCGATCTTAGTCACGTGATGTTCGGGGAATCTTTCAGGGGCCTCACCGAAAGCGTACTAATTTAGCAGTAGCTGGGAGGTTGGGTCTTTGAAAGAAATATTTTATTTCTTCATGGAAATCCTCAGCTGGTTGTCATTTAGTGTTAACTTTATATTGTGGTTTGCTCGTGCATAACACTAGCACTGCTAGTATCTTCATATGCCCAGAGCACTGGGCATAAATTACATTACGTTAACACCATATCTGACTATCGCAATGCTTTGTTTAAATGAACAGTCAGACCTGTCCGCACCAGTTGCCGCCTTAATTATCCTTATTGTGGTTCTGGAATATTAACCAGATTCCCTTTCGATAGGCGGCACTCAACCCGGCTGACTTTTACACTTTAATATGAAATTTATCTATCTCTTAGGATCAATTATCCCCTGTTCAACGGCTGTTCACATGGAACCTTTCTTCACTTCAAAGTTCGCATTTGAATATTTGCTACTACCATTGAGATCTGCACTAGAAGGACGCTTCACTCTGGCTCACGCTCAAAGCTGCTTCACGACCTCAACGCTCTCCTACTCATTGCGACATAGTCTCTTACAGCAATGGCAACGTATAAGTGTCACGCTTGAGTGTCATCCACTTTCAGGGCTAGGTAATTCGGCATGTAATTTGTTAAAAACTTCATTTTTATGCCTTAATGTTCTGGGCCTTTTACCTAGCTTAGACACGGCATTATGGCATTCAGCTGAACTACTACCTCCATGTTCTTAGACACAGCTTATGGCATTCAGCACCAGAACTACCTCCATATTCTATTGGTCACTATTATGAAATTGCGACCATCAGCTTCCTGATTGGTCATTTAACACAATTCAACAATTTATCAAAAATAAACAATTTTTTTTGACAAGGTATACATAATAAGTTGAAATCCTAAATCGTGCATAACCTATTTAGTTTATATACTGCCTTATGAATAATAAATTTCGAAAGGTTGAGAATTAGGTGTGGTTAACGTTTCTGGAGCCTATATATTACTAAATTTTGACCTAAAACTGTAGGGGTAGGAAGATGACATTAAGTTTGCTTAGTTATATTTAGAAAGCCCTACCCAGTCAATACGCTGAGACTTGAAAGTGTGTATATTATTTTATTTCTCACAACTTTTAAAGGAAAAAAAAAACACTTACTATGAATGAAGGAAAAGCTGAACAAGCGAACATGAGTGCGGATGTACCAATCTTTGCCTTAACGAAAACGGAGTCGTGTCGCTTCAGTTTAGAAGGTGAGAAAGCATGTACTGCCATGGAGACTATTTTATCAGGATTTCTGGTTTTTGTACTTTCCATTTTCCCCATTTCAGCTAGAGATTGACAGAAATACTATATATTTTCATGTTAAAATATTTATTTAGCAGTCCAAGTATTTGAAGGGGGAGTATCATTTTAATTTCGTAGAAGCTTGCTTTAGCAAGAAATTATATTCAACCTTGTCAAATAGACTGGTTTGCACTGCACGTTCCTTTTAGTTTTTCTACTATGCTAATATAATCTTGGAACAATCATCTTTCTGTATAAGAAATTTTATTATAACGAGTATATGTACATCAGCACATAAAAAGGGGTAGTTTTATTGGAACCGTGCCTGTATTTATTAATGTATACCTTAAAATGTAGATAAAACAAAGACACCAGAGCCTTGTAACCCTATACCTGTAGAGCGACCAGATACTACCAACATTTCTCCCATCTCCGACAACACTGATACAGAACAGGAATCTTCTTTATCTCCCTTTCTCATTCCGGATTATACTGAACTGATTTTTACTACGGCATTCTCTCCTCGATCTCGTCCGCAAGTAGAACGACTAATGGGAAGGTCTCAGTCACTTACAAATTTAGTACAAGACAACTATGACAGTGAAGGAGGAGGGTCCGATGAGAGGGATGATTTTGATGATTACAAAGAAGGTGAGAGTAAGGATGTTGAGTTTGAAGATTACAAAGAAGATGAGAGTAAGGATGAGTTTGATGATGACAAAGAGGATGAGATAAAGGATTGGTGTAGTGAAAATAGTAGTGCACATCAATTTAAGAAGGTCAGCTTTAGTCGACCAACCTTCTGCCAACATTGTACAACCATGATGTGGGGATTAGTCAAGCAAGGTCTACGGTGCAGTGTTTGTAAATATACATGTCATACACGATGCAAAGCGGCAGTACAGACTTCTACTGTATGTAAGCCCAGAAGGTCCCATAGGTAAAGCTTGCTTTTTAATTTTTAATTTTATTCCTACTCATATTTTTAATTTTATTTCAAGGAGCTCCTTGATCCCATACACACTGTACCTTTAAATTAAGCTTTGGTTTTTTTATAGCTTGTCTCTTTATCCCTGTTATTATAGTTTTATATCTTGCCATTTCATCTTAACGTCTCTTGTACACCTTATTTATAATATTTTACTAGTAATATTATCTTAAGCCATAACAATATTTTCTTTTCTATATTATGGTTTTGTTTTCACGCTATGCTTGTCTTTATTTTATTTGAATTTATGCTCATTTATCACATTATCTTCTTATATAATTATGATGTGTAACCTATTATTTCTTTCTAACACACATTCCCAGCAACCACCTCTCAATCATTTAGAGGGTTGATATACATACAGTACAAGATATTACTCCAAACCCATTAGTGTAAATATAATATTGCATATTGCATCAAGCTTTATGCAATGGGGAGGACAGGATGAGACGGTGCTAAGTAGAGGTATAGGATTAGGAAACAGATATAAACAATGGAAAAGAGATGAAAAAGAAAAAGGGTAGTAGGAGAATAAACAACTGAAAAAACCAACCATTCTTTTTGAACTATTGGGGATAAAATAGAAAGGGAGAATTATAGTAGAGAATAAAAATTAAGGGAAGATAAATATTGGATAACAGATATATATTAAATACGAAGCACTGGATGACTTAAACAGACTTTCCAATCACAGTATAGCGAAGAAACAGACAAAGCATTTTTGGCGGAGCCGACACTTTAATTCACCTACGTTCTGTAATGGGTGCAAATCAATGCTATATGGCATGAACAAGCAAGGCTATGGCTGTTACTGCTGTGGCGTTATTGCTCATAAAGGTTGCGTAAATCAGGTAGAATAATCATCTATATATGCGTGTACATGCGTACGGGCATACGTGTTATAGTCACAGATATATCCACAAAACCACGTGCATTGTAATCATGCTTAGAAATATATAGCCATACTTTATATT
Source organism: Ichthyophonus hoferi (assembly GCA_002751075.1). Taxonomy (NCBI): domain Eukaryota; class Ichthyosporea; order Ichthyophonida; family Ichthyophonidae; genus Ichthyophonus; species Ichthyophonus hoferi. The sequence continues at coordinate 386,503 of NAOQ01000011.1, forward strand.
TATTCTGTATGGAGTACCTTCTCCTTCGCATGTACCTCTCGTGCATATTGCACTCCACCACGCACACCTAATCTACCAACCCCCTCTCCCTCTTATACTTATATAACTAGCATTCTATTCTATCCAGTTATATTTTATAGATTTATTCTTATTTTATTTTATTTATCTTACAATAATAATAATAATAATAATAATAATAATAATCCAACTGACCTAAATTATGAAATATAGGTTGAAGACATGAATCTACCCTGCAAACTTGGTTTTATTGATTCTACATCAGATCGATGCGAGACCCTTTGCCAATGGGTTCTCGGCAATATTACCTCGTCGTATCCGCACTGCTTGGTTAGTATCTTGTCCACTCATGTATCGACTATCTCTTTTGCTCTACGAATTGTATTGTCTTCTTTGATCTTACTATATCTTATTATATTTTATTGATCTTATCATGTCTTATTATATTTTATTATATTTTCTTATATCTTATTATGCCTCATTATATCTTACTATATCTTACTATACTTATTATATTTTATTATATTGTGTTATACCTCATTATATTTTATTTTACTTTATTTTATTTTATTACACCTTATTATATTTTATTATATCTTATTTTATTTTATACATTATTATATTTTTTATACCTTATTTTATCTTATTTCTCTTTCCCAATCTAATCATCACAATCTTTCATTTCTCATACCCTGTTAATAATTCTTTTCCGTTTTTTTCTCTCTTCACCTTTTTCAAGATATCTTTATTATTTCCATATTCTCTTTTACCCTGCATATAGGTTCAGTAGACATTATTAAATATTTGACGCATGTCAATTGCCTATCTTTTTGTTTTGTTTTTTGTGTGAATTTGATTAAGTTACGCTTCATATATTTATAGGTTTGATAGAGTCATTGGCATGTGTGTTGTATGCCTTATAGTGTGTAGAGACACCCATTGTTCTGTGATATGACAGTGGTAATATATAGGGTAGAAGCAAGCAAGATATAGTGAAAAAGAAAGGAGGACTATATAAATACTTGCATATAGGGGAAATATATCAATACCACCTTAACCCAGTGTTCATGTATACACTCATTGGTGTACAGCAATATAAATAGCCCTCCCTCTACCTAGTGTTAGTGTTACGTACCTCTTATCTTTTATCTTACACCCTGACCCTGCAGGTCTGCCACAAGGCGGTCTGTAGTAATGTGTCTCTGACGGGCTATCGGTGTATGTGGTGTAAACACGCCGTACACCGGCAGTGTATGACCGAGGACCACACCCAACATAAATGTTCATTTGGTGCCTATGCAACTGCTGTTATCCCACCGCATTGGCTGCGTGAAAGGCCTAATTACAACACTAATGATAATAGTAATAGCAGCAATGACACTGACAACCCGCCCGAGGTAGGTCTACTGGTTAGCTCCTTCATGCAAACGTCATATTTTTCTCCTTTATCTCTTCCATTTCGTCTCTAGGCCCGATAAAATTTTAAAATTTTAAAATCATTATGTTATTGTATGATATCATATGATATGATGTAATATTCATGCATGTATGCCCCATTGCCCTCTTATTCCATTATTTTTTATATCATATCTTATACCTACAATATGATAAGGCAGATAAAGATTTAAAACCCAGTATGGTATGGTATGATGTGATATGATATGATATATATGTATGTATCTCTCTCTCTCTCTCTTTCTCTTTCTTTTATTACTTTATGTTTTTCTCCTCTCACTCACTATATAGGTCCACTTGTGTGGTATGTGTCAAAGACTCATGCAGAGCAAGACATGGAGGCTGGTAGTGTGTTCATGCTTTGCTTTATGTTATTTGTTCACCTGTATGACACTTTTTTTCTTTTTTTTTTTGTTTCTTTACTTGCTGTTTCTCTATACTAATAATAGTTACATAAGGGCTTCCAGGGATGTTTCCTATGTGTGTTATGTATATATGCTATGGTATTGTCGCTCACACTATATATTACTACTAGTAGTAATAGTGAGACACCGATCTATAACGTCATATACTGTTCTTAACATACATTTCCGCTATACCTATACCAATCATACACGCCGATTTAGACCCTTACCAATAATGACCTCTCTGTAACTACTAAAACATTCTTAATTGAACACCAGGACCAATGGTTGACGCAGAGTTCGGAGGATAATTCACGCTTCATCGTCACAATACCTAGTGACATACCATGTGACATTCAACCAGTAGCTGTGTTTATCAATAAACGTAGTGGTGGCCACGAGGGGAGCAAGGTGTATAAGGGCATGTGTACCTTCCTTAATCCTCTCCAGGTATTTGATCTGGGTGAGGGTGGGCCCGAAGAGGGCTTGCGTTTATTCACGGTAAGTATGTGCTATGTTATAATCTTATAATACCTATACGCTTGTGTGTGCACGTGCATTCATCTATATAGATATACATACTTACTTACTTACATACTTACATACTTACATACATACACATATTCGTGCACACACAAATGTATATATAAAATAGTTCTCTGAAGGGAGAGGTTGATAACCAAGTGATGCGTGATATAAGTATGGTGTTACTATGACCTCTCCTACGGCTACTGTATTGTACATGGACTCGTACCTTTGTCAAAACTAATCCATTAAGCCCAGTGCTTAATAGCCTGTCATTATAATCGCACCTATATACATACACGTTTGTTGTCATTCATCCATGCTCCAACATACCTTTTCATCGTATCACGTGTTACGTAATCATGCACACAACTACTTGCTATTGGGGAATATTCTCCAATCATCGAGGAAAGACAGAAGCAGGGCCCTTGCGAACATACGGTTTTACGTTTAGAAAGCATTTAATTTTTTTTTTTTTTTTTTTACAGCTGGTGCAATGAATATCTAGTAGCTATACATTGACACAGGGTGGTATGATTGGGCGATTAATCTAACCAGAATGATGTGATTGGCGGGGCAGGAGATCGGAGCAAAGACCAACGGGTATCGAGTGTTGGCCTGTGGCGGAGACGGGACGGCGGGGTGGTTGCTTTCTGCATTAGATAGTTTCGATAGGCCTGGAGTCACCAGGGTATTGCTTACCTCTACATCGTTTTACCTTCCTGTTTTTTCTTTTTTTTTCCTTTTTTTTTCTTTTTTTTCCCTTTTTTTTTTTTTTCCCTGAGATTATATCCAGAGTTTAGCATTCTACTATATATATTCACTTTATATCCTTTCCTCCTCCTTGTCTCTGATCATAGCTCCATGTTTTCATGTTTTTATGGCTATTTGTTCTTTACCTATCTGCTCTATATTCTTGGTCTTTGCATCTATACTTCATTATCATTTCTTCTCTCTCTCCCTCCCTCCCCCACCCCTATTCTATCTGTATCACAGACAAGCACAACTATGTGTATCAAATACAAATACCCATATATTGACAGTTGTGTTATAAAATTAGTGCAAGACGAACAAAAAATTCATTATAAGTCTATAAGCAAATACAAGGACAAACAAACACGCCACACGCACACGCATATATATATATCGATACAAATAACGTCCACATCAATTTATAATTCAAACAAGGGTCCAGTTAGTTTTCATATAGATTCCCCTATGCATACTGTTACACACCTCTAAACTTTATTTTGCTTAGTATACATTAATGCGGTTAGGCTCTACCAGCCAGGAGAAGGGATAGACTCTGACGTCATACTCAGCCGCCATTAGGTATAATTCCACTGGGCACTGGTAATGATCTAGCTCGGACTTTGGGATGGGGTGGAGGATACAATAATGAGTCGGTGCGCCTCCTGATAGACCAATTACAGGTAAGAATCGCACCATCTCTCTCAATATATATAGTCACACATACGTACTTATACACACACATATATATATATATATGCCTATGTGTATGTATACACACTGCAAGTATTATTTTCCGATAAATACCCAATATCTGTACCAAGGGAAAGACACCTATCTACCCACCGTACATGTATCTGCTATACTGATAGGTTTTGTTGTTTACCTCTAATTAGGCCAGACAAACCAGCTTAATGTGCGACTGGGATATATGTGATAACCCTTTTAGAATGGCTAAGCGGGAGATAAGAGTAATAATACCAGGTCATTAGTAAGGTCATATTTGCATGTCCTTAGGAAATAGTTTGGAGATGTATTCTATATACCTCCCATATACGGGCTAACATCAGTACCAATGTTCTGTTTATTACAGAGATCAGAGGTACGCATGATGGATCGATGGAAAGTGTGCATTGGCCCCACAGGTGGGTCAGGGGACGAACTTAAACATACATTCACGATGAATAACTACTTTAGTTTGGGCATTGACGCCAAGATTGCCTTAGGATTCCACACTGCAAGGTGAGGAGTGGGAAAGTGCTTGTATAGATATGCTAATGTATGTGTATATGCCTTTATATATATATGCATACATAAAGGTAGATATACAATGAGCTTATAATTGCGTTCAACCGTAAGCTGTATATAAGTATTATTTGGGTTGGCCCGACTGGGTCATATGTCTCAATCAGGGGACTATATATATATATATATACGTATAAATATAGACTGATAGGAAAAGATGTCATTGCTATAAACCTATTTATGTCTTTCCTTGAATGACTTATCACGTGACAGAGAGAAGCACGGCGATTGGTTCAAAAGTCGAATGGCAAACAAACTGATCTATGCCGGACTGGGAGCAAAAGAAATGTTTGATGGTAAGTAGACTTGACTGTGTATGTATGGTATATGTATATTGTGATATAATATACTTTCCTATAGTATGCAAAGTATGCTATTATATTCTCTAATGATATTACTTACGATATATCTATAAGCTACAGTTTACTATGTCATTCAATCCTCACGGAAATACAGATCTAGATCTAGCCACATATCTCCACATATTGGTGTATGCCATATAGTTTAATAATATGATCGGACGATGACTTTATTACAGGGTGCGTTGCCATGGGAAGATCTGTAGATCTATACATTGATGACGTATTGTGCAACAAGCTTACAACTCCCTCCGTTCAGGTAGTTTCATAGGTTAACTAAAAATTTAAAATTGGTACATATATATATATATATATATATATATATAATATACGCGTGCATGCATTTATTGTGTTGAAATACATGGGTTTATTTTATTTATAAATTCAAATGTGATGTCCAATCATCAATAACCAATGATTAATAGTCAATGGCCCATTACGAATAGACAGAGACGATGGTAATAACACTCAATCACTACAGGGCATTGTTATTCTTAATATGACAAGTTATGCGGGTGGTATTGACATGTGGAATCTGAGTAAGTATCCTTACCTCATGTATTAATCTACAGCTATTTGCTTTTCATTTTTCGTTGCCTCTACTCATAGGTGTTAATAAACCTATGTAATGGAAGCACGTACATCCACATATACACATACATTCTATCATAGTATCATACATAATATCATACATACATGCATATAGCTATACCTCGGATCATACCTACATAGCCACACATGCCCAATACCCCTTGTAAATAACTAACCAATCATGGGTAATTGTTAAATACAGAAGAGCCAAAAATAGTCAATGACGCAGCTTATAGTGGCCAAGCCCGTAGAAAGAGTAGTAGGTTCATTTATAATAGACCCATATCTACTTACTGTGCTTTAAAAGATTACTTTCTCTCTTTCTCTCTCTCTTCCCTTCTCTTTCCCTATTAAGCTTGCTCTTGTGTCCTTTTGGGGGTTATCATTAGTTAATATATTTAAATCAGATTGGCATATTATTTATATTTTATTCTTTTAGTCTGATTATTGGTGTTTCTAGTGTAATTGGAGTATTATGTGTATATAGATTGAGGGTTTTATTTGATGAAGTTACCAAATATGTTCCTACTGGATATATATACCTTGGTAGATAATTCCTCACCATCCCTCGCGCTCTACCCTTGCTATACCACAGCCTCTAATCCTATTACTCCTACTGAGGCTCTTCTTAACATTATCGAGCCGATCAACCAACGTTTAAGCTTGAATGAGGTTAGTCCAGCCCACACCCTCTCTATTTGATTGCTTTAATTTTTCTTTTGACCAATCATGTCTTTTCTGTCTATTTATTGCAACACCGTTTTTACTTGTTTGTTTCTTTGTTTTGGATTTATCTAACCAGTCATTAGCTTACTTTAAAATATATTATACACGGCCACTGGGTTTTATTGCTTTTGCTTTTTTCCAGTGAGATCAACTTGTATGCTTACATCCTACTGGATTAGCATGCCCTCGATCATAGAATATATACAATATGGGCTGGCATGATATATAGTAGTTGGGCTTTTCTACTCGAATAGTGTAATGTACGATTGTATGACCCATAATGCTGTATCATAATATGTTTTATTATTATGTTCACTACATTGTCTTATAGCCCAAGAACTGTGTGCGAGTTAACTCCTGTCTAAGTGTAGCAGGATATAGCACTATAAGATATGGTATGGTGTGACACCATACCACATCATACCATAGTGCTCTGACGTAGACACCTTTACACAGCCACCTCAATTACTCCTGCCCCAAGCCATTGATGATGGTCTCCTTGAGGTAAGGATCTAGACTTCATATGATGTTTCTTATGCACCCATGCCTCTCCCTCTCTCTCTCTTCCATCACCTCCTTATATGACTATTTGTATATCCTGGATCGCCCATGCAAACACTCATACACATTCTTGTTTTTCCCTGTTTTTTTGTTCCCCTGGGCTCTCTTGGATTGTTTTTATATTTGTATTTTTAACTCATACTACTTGTGGTTGTATCTATCAATATTTATTTACCCCACTCTAACCCTCTACCAATTATATCTTTCCATGACCATTACTATTATGTGCCATCCCAATAATAAAATGAATTTCTAGGTGTCCAATCTTCTAAATTTACTTGTTGCTAATAATCATACACTCATGATCCTCTCTGGGGAGAGGCAAGAGCATAAGGATGCCATTTAACCCAATCGTAAGAAAGGTCATGATGTAACCATGGTAACATATATGTCATAGGTGGTGGGACTGCGATCATCGCTGCATGTTGGCCAGATCAAGGTCAGTCTGTCATCAGCCATTCGCCTAGGTCAAGGAAGGAAGGTCAGGCTTGAGATGCGGCCCTCTCTGCCAGCCATACCAGCTCAGGTAGGATCCTATCTGTGTGTCCTATGTGGTCTGGGAGGGAATGGGTTGTCTTCTCTTTCTGTTGTGATGCTATCATAGTTCATTATATTGACCTGACTATGGGCACATGTTGCCTTTATTTTACTACAGGTGGATGGCGAACCCTGGTTGCAGGAGGCGGCGGTGATTGAGATATCTCGTTATAACACTGTGCCTATGCTGACCGTGCCAAGAAAGGCTGACAGGTCACCCTCCAGCAGGGAGCTGACGGTAGTGACCGAGTTGTAGTCTAAGTAGTCTCAGCCATGCCCCCCCACCCTGCCCTGTCCCCTACTATAGCATTAATAATATACAGTGGCCATCAGAGCCGATGTGTGATATCTTCAGTGCCAAGTCACCCCATAAAGTCATACATATCACAGCTGATATACAGCCAATAAGTGATTGGCTTAGATTGTCTAGGCTAGCAATAACTACCCAGCGTGTACTCATTTATATATATGTATATATACATGCAAGGTATATACACCCTTTTATTTTTATTATTAGACTCCAATGCCATACGGATGGCGTTTTTATATGGTTTCATTTTCAAATAAAATTTAATTTAGGCTTCACCAATAGGAAAGGCTGCATGAAACATGTCGAACAAATGTGGCCTATTAGTGCCGTGTAAAAGTTATAGTAAAAATAAAGTGAATGTGTATCTGCTACGTCGATATGACATGGTTCCATATATGTTCATAAGAGAAGCTTCCTAATTGGAGTGGCCGTTATGGAGGCCCTGTCTGATTGGGGAGGATATTGGCCTGAGGCTGTTTTAAACCTCACCTTTATGATGTATTCTATTCACCCACTATACTTTCTTTCTCTTGCGGCCGATAATTAATTGTGTGATATTATTAGCAAGTGGCATACCTCCAAAGTACGGCATATATAACATACCTATATGTGAGCATGCCAGAGTAGATCCTTCCACTATTATTTGAGTCCTGCTTATCAAACATAAAAGTGTTTCCAAGAGGTTCTGTGTATATATTTGTAACTGGTAATAAAACAAGCTGGTGTATGCGATATATATTCTAATCGTGGCTGTGTGTATATGGTTAAGGTATTTCTACCAGCTTCACCTCACCACATAATTAACCTGAAACTTACAAACGGCACAAAGAATACAAACTGGTTGGTTTTTTATTGAGTTTGCTTTGAAAAAACTTTCGGACTTGCACTTGGTCTGAGAGAAATAGATAAACTAGAACTAGTATACATGTCTAGATGTGACCCCTGTAGATACACTTCAAGGTTACAAGGAAAAATCCTTCTAGCCACTAATATATATTTGTCCTTTATTCGGCTGTATAAACGTAGTCTTGGTCCAGATATAACGTGGGGATATTGCTCAACCCTATAGGGAGTTAGGGTAGGCCCTCAGAAGGGAGAGATCACTTGCCATACAGAGAAAGGCTGGTCTGCAGGTACAGATTGAAGACCTAAGAAAATAGAACAATGTTAGATATAAAATAACAAGTAAAATTAAGGTAATATAGAAAGGTGTTAACTATTTATTACCCTATACAGTACTATATCTCCATTATCGTTAGGCTATCAAAACATCATAACCTCACACTTCCTAAACTCTACTTTCAACTAAACACTGTTTATATCCTTCTTCCTTCAAAGTCATCATGCCCAAGAAACAACATAAGGCGTCATGAGGCCACACTCCAGACAAGGTTCTACCAGTGCACATATTGGTGTTACTGTTTGTTTATTTTGGAATTTTTTTTTTAAAAATATATATATATATATATATATATATATATTCAAAACAAAATTGTAATTATCTTTTTTAGAAATAATTTCCAGAACAGAAAACTATGTTAGTGTCAAATGCAGGAATTCGCATCTTTCCTTTTTCGCAAACGTAGAAACAGTATAAATAAAAGTATTTTGACTGGTAATAAGTAAGAAAAAAATACACACCTAGCCAGAGTACGAAAGGCACAAAACCCCAGTGGAAAGCATTCTTAGTGACTGCAACTGTCTTATTGACAAAGTCAGTGGTCTCTTCGTTCATTTGAGCCATTTTTTTACAACCCTTAACAACTTTTTTTTCTCGCTAAAAAACAAATATAATCCAACTGCATTCAACATGTGAGTTTACTTACATCACATAGCTCCACTATCGCAATGCACCTTTGGTGCTTATTAATTTTATCCAATAATATTAAATTATAAATTATATATCCATGTGATTGGTCTCTTAACTTAATAGTCTTGATTATTGGTCTCCTAAATTCGCTTGGTGGCAGGTTTTTTAAAATTGCCTGCTTTGGTGTATGTTTGTATGTTAGCATGTACTAACATATCGCATGTAAATTGCACCTTCTTTTACTTTCTTCTTTTTGTTAATTCCGTATATTTAAATATATTAGTGTATGTTTATTTGTTTATTTGTAAAATATTGAATGTATTTAAAAATCGCCAAATAAGGCCTTTGCATATATGCATAGGCAATTGCAATCCAAATATAGATAGGATGCCTAGTGCTCACTTATATATACCTATTAAATCTACTAGTTTATTGTACAATTTTAATTCACTAGTTTCTATTATTTATTACACTTCAATTTTAGCATATATGTGGTTTCAAATCGTTTAGGTTCTGGTTTTTAATGATATATAGGTTTTTGTAAGCCAAAGCAGAGAGAGATACAGATATAGATATAGATAGACACAGTTATATAGATATTGCTAGAGATAGAAATAGAAAAATATAGATACGATTATATAAGGGGAAAGAAGTATAGAGAAAGATATATATATGAGCTAGAGTTAGGAGGTTAAAAATGAGCATCTTTAAAAGGAAAAACAATTCTACAATATAAAAGTTTGAATGATATAACCATATTAAGGTTGATGACATCACACAATCTACTTGAATAATGATCTAACATAATGTCATCCAAAGTGGCTCAGTCTAGCCTTTTACGACACTGAATATGATATGGGATCCAAGTACTGGCTGCTAAGTATGCTAAGTAATTATATCATTAATTACACAATCCAATCTCATCCACTTATATCTTACAAGGGGAGTTCACGTTAGATGAGCAGCAATATTTTGAATTTTTAAAAGCCAAAAGCCAATCACAGAATCTTTTTTAAAACAAATTATGCAGAATCCTTCCCTCATTATCTACACCCGGGCATATGAGCCACGGTCGTGGATCGAGTCGGGTGTCTTTTTTTTTTTTGTTTTTTGTTTTTTTTGTTTGGGGTGGCGGGTGGCGGGTGGCGGGGCGGGGCGGGCGGTGTGGGGGTATTTACAGGGCGGGTTGGGAAAGCTTTTTTGAACTGATTAATGGCGTGGGGAAAAGGGGCGACCGCCCCGACCCCCCTGTGAGGCATTTGCATACAAATTCGGTACGTAGTATTTCACCATCCAACCCCTAACACCCACCATTAAGCCCAGCCCCCTTAACCGCCTAGTCCATGCCAGCCGTACAGGCGCCCTCTAACATAGTACGGAAAAAGGTCAGATTGGGGCTGGAAATGTATCCCAGGAATGTGAATAAAAATCAAGAATACTAACAAGTATCTCGATAAGATTAAGAGCAGGCACAATAAGCACCAATTGTGTATGCTGCCGCATGAATTCCTTTTGAGGAAGAGGAATTTGCGATTGCATATATAATAGGTGATAGTAGGTGGAGCCATACCATTTGTAAAACCCCTTCGTTAGGTACAACGTTTAAAAAAAATTTCACAAGAAAGACGGTTTGACAGACGCAACTCCGAGTGAGAAAATATAATTTTTTGTGACTTTATTGTTTATGATATCTCATGCAGCCTTTTTTGTTTTTTTTCTTCTTCATTGTTGAGTCGCCCTGTTCCTCCAGAACCAGAATTGCATATTTATAGTGAACAAGTGGACGCTATCGGGGATTCCAACAATCCTTAAAAGAAATTTTAATTTATAGTATTTATAAAATTGCGGGCAACAGGAGCGGATCTGGCCTGCATCTCCACAAATTCTAGTTCATCCTTTTTGACCATTAGGTCGTTCCCATCTGCAATGACCGTGCCGCGCTGGTCGCACACTGAAAAGAATACTAGCCAGTTCTGTTTTGTAAAGGGGAAATTATGTAGCGCCAAATGTGTGTTGCACTCATGGTTTATTTTAAAAACGTGTATGTGATTACTCCACTCGTTGCTGGATAGTTCACTGGAGCGCATGATACTGTTCACTGTGTTGTTAGAAGTCACAAAGATTGAAGTGGGTGCTATGTTGGTAGCACCTTGATATTTTACTTGAACGTTCAGCTCCTCTCCAATTTTTGTGACTTCCAACAGTATGGTAAACAGTATCATGTGAATGACCGAGCTTGCTAGCAATATCTAAGTGAACCACATGCATATCTTTAAAATTAATCAAGAGTGCAACCCACTGCTTGTGCAATTCTACTTTCCTTTCACTAAAATGGACTGGTTAAGATTCTTTTCCATGTGCGACCAGACCAGTGTGGCATGGTCATTGCAGATGAAAACGACTGGATGGCTAAAAAGAATGAACTGGAATTTGTGGAGATGCAGCCAGATCTGCTCTTGTTGCTCCAAATTCAACAACCAGTTTTATTTGAGATGGTATATATAAAACAAGAGAGACTAACACCTCCAACTTCACCAGAACCAGAAGACTTACATCATCACAAGACCCTAAACCCAGAGAACAAAAGAAGAAGAACCTCAAAATTAATTAATTTATAAATAAAAAATATCTTAAATTCAGATCACTAATTTTTTCTTGCCGGATGTTTTCAGCTAGAACGCTTCCAAACGTTTATTTGCGTTTTGTTAATCTAATTACCGTGTTATTTTACCATTGGTATATTCAGCCAGCAAGTATATGAATTTAATTAATTATAATTGAATTATTAAGCAAGTTTGGATTCATTGAATTAGCGAAAAAATCATGCTCCAATCCAATGTCTATATCGATTTGAACAATATAATTATATTGATTGGCATTCAGTACAATCGGCGGAAACCATACAACATCAACTAAGGTCTCACACAAACACAAGGGACCGCAAATTATGAATAAACGTTCATTTTACCTGATTGTAGGTTAGTCTTTCATTGATTTTTTTAATAAGAAATAAACGTTATTAGCTAAAGTTGATTTAAGGTGTTATGGTATTGAGAAGAGATTGACCAAGGACAGTTGCCAAACGATCTTTGCCATTAACATCAAGACTTTAGAAGTTGGACGTCAAATTCAAAAGAAGAAAAAGATTGTAATATTTTCTTCCGAAGACAATACTTTAATCAATATTGACGAGCTACCAAAAAAACAGCGCTCTGAACAATATAGACCCACGGCGATAAGAGAGCTACTAGTTACCAGCAGTAGTTCCGAAGGTATATCAGACGTTGCGGATTTACCTCAAGCTAGTGGGACTTCAGATAAATCGTCAGACAGCGAGTCTACTTCTGACGGACATTTGTCTGATATTGAAGAATCCACATATGATATTTCTTTATAAAAGTAATTTTGTATTGTTATATGTATAAAAGTGCAGAACATTGTTTTCTTAAAAGGAAATTGGTGTTATTCCTTTAAAAGGAAATTTGAAAAAATTCAATTGAAATTTTTTTAAAATATTAAATTCTCTTAAAGGAAAATCTGTTTTGAATAAACTAAAATGGTGGAATAATTAATTACCCTACATGGGAATTTTTTTTATTCCCATAGAGGGGAATTGACCAGCTATTGACTTAAAAAAACAAAAAAAAAACAAACAAATACAAAAACTAACTAATCCTCACTAGAACTGGTACTATTACCATGCATAAAACTGTTGGCCAAACTTAATATCACCTTTACAAACAGTTTTGGCCTCCAGACCTCAGAGTGGTGGCAGTAACACTGGATGGTCCCATACATGTCCCTCAATTCCTCTTCTTCAGAACCAGTATGAAAACCATTCTTGAAAATTTACTTAAGCCATGCCAAGTTATCCTTGCATTCCCTGATAGCTTCTAGGTGCTTACTCAGCACCACACAGTGCATGATAGGCTCTAGGGGTTCCATCCTGCTTGTCTGACGTTCCAGCACATACTGTTTAGCAGCTTGCTTGTGTAAAAACTGTTTATGCTTATCCATCGTCCTAAGTGGCATCTTATATGGACGCTCTACATTGGGCAACACCTGGTGCTCAGTGTACCCATTCTGAACCTTATTCCAAAATGGATGAAGTTTGGCAGGATACCACAACTTTATATTATGGATGGCTTCCTTGATCTGGTCAAACAGGGGCAACAGAATTGGCAGCAGCTGTGTCATATTCAGGGCTGCCAAGCACTCATACTCCAAACACTAGTATGGTACTTCCACCTCCTCATCACCAATATGCAACTTCTGTTCTGCAGGGACAGCAGGACTCACAACA
>NAOQ01000012.1:34046-55622 GCA_002751075.1 Ichthyophonus hoferi
TCAGAATAATAATAATAATAATAATAATAATAATAATAATAATAATAATAATAATAATAATAATAATAATAACAGCAATAATATAATAGTAATAGTAATAATAGTAATAATAATAATAATAAATACGCAAACCCACACCCACAGGCACTCGTATACACATATACACCTATACGCATATACACATCACACATACACATACATACACACACATACATATATATACCACACTACACATACCGCTCTCTCCATCTCCCTCACTTGCAACTGGTTCGTCAGAGACTGTATGGTAGTACTAAGCCCTTGCTTTCCATTTGCCTCCTTACACAGGTAATCGTTCTCTTCGGTCATCATGTGTAATTTTTCCTGTTGTGTTTAAGATAGTGAGTGCTGCGAAATAAAATATTGTTATAGTCATTGATATTAGTATTGCACAGGCACTCGTTCTCTTCGGTCAGCATGTGCGTGCTGTGAGAGAAAGTACTGTTATAGTCATTGATATTATTATTGATGATGATAATGATACTATCATTATTATTAGTAGTATTATTATTATTCTTATTATTAGAACCCTAAACCTGGTCTTTCAGAGTGCATGAATTACTATTTTAACATTTTAATATTGTTAATCACACCTACATATGCCTATCCTATTGGTAACAAATCATGCACTCATACGTGCACAAATGAGTATACGCAGCACATAAAAATCTACATATAAGGTAATGCACAGTTGGAATGCACACACCTGCATATAAATATATATATGCTAATCTGCAGAGGTATATTTTGTTCTAATATATTTTAATATATTTTAAAACATCAATTTCATTCAATCTCTATATATAATTAATTTCAGGTAAGAAATTGTAATATGTATTGTCAGTCTATAGTGTACTATATATATACATACAAATACTAATAGGTAACACCCAATAATATAAACCAATCATTATTTACCTTTAGGGCAAGCACTTGGCTCTTTTCTTTTTCTATAGCTAATAATAGCTCGACATTTTCATTTTTGATTCGCTCATGTTCCTGTCGTCAGAAAAAAGGGGGCGTTACGATTGGACAATTATCATTTTAATTTTTTAATTTAGTTATCTCAAGGCTGGTATCATAAATATTGTGATTGGAAGACTTATTCAAAATATAAAATCACTTCTCTCATCGTTTAAATATCATAGGTGTGATAACATGATAGTATTATAGTATTATACTGTAAGAGTATAATAGTATAATCGTATAATAATACTATAGTATGATGGTATGATAGCATTATAGTATAATACTATAATAGCATAATAGCATAGTAATACAATAGTACAATAATAAAATAGTCAGAGAGTATAATAGTATATTAGTATAATAGTATAATAGTATAACAGTATAATAGCATGACAGTAAAGTAGTAACATCCTGTTTCACCATACATACTTCCATGGTAGATTGTATAAGAGCCAGTTGGGACACTAACGCATTACTAGCTGGACCCATCACTACAGGGACGACTGTCCCGGCTATAGGGAAAGAGATAGGAAAAAGGAGGAAAAGGCAAAAAACAAATAGAGATAGAGATAGAGGGAAAAGGTGAGAGGAAGAGGGAGAGGGAGACGGATAAAGAGAAAGAGAAAAAAATCACAAGATGAAAGTTATAAGTAAATATCCACCAAGTTGTGGTGGTCGCAAAGACTAGCCTTTTCTAGTAAATTTCAATATTTTGATAGTTCTATGACCACATTGTACATAATTTTGGTATTAATTCCTATCATTGCTATTGGACCCAAACGATAGTCTTTCCATAGAAAGTAATAGCCCCAGATTATAGAACGTTTAGTGAGTAGGTAATAGGCGGAATGGCGTACATGGTATATATGGTGTATGGTATATATGTATCTATATTTTGATATGAATATGTACATATATGCATACATATATCATACATGCATACATATACATACATACATATATATATGCGACTTACAGTCATTTCTTTGTTTCAACACACTTTTAGCTCTAATCTTGTATTTTTTAAACTCCTCCTGACAATCCAAATAAGCCGCCTGCCAATCATAAACGTTAGCGTGTACATAGTACTACCATATATGAATAGTTGTGGCGTCATTATGTAATTATCCTTTACACATATGGTATTGGAATCATAGCACGGCTCTCTAATCATAATCTAACATAAAAAGTCGCTTGCCAAATTAGACACATTACACGTGATCTTACATAATAAAATGTAACTATGCATCCCATAGGCTTGTTAATAAGGTGAAGCTACTGTAGGTATAATATCGACCAATTGAAAAGATATTTTAAAAGCTATACATAGGCCAACACTCAGTTATTACAGCCCTATAATGTACAAGTGGACGTATGACTCTTACTCGTGCTAAAATACGTCACTATTACGCCATAACTCGGGTATGATAATCCTAGTATCCTAATACTCATGAATAATTACAAAATATGAAACCGGAAATTTAAAATGAAAGCCAAGATTGATTAGTTAAATAAAGCGGTTTATAGATTTTGAATAGCCATATATGGGCAGCATAACCAGAGCTATTACAAGTGTAATCCAATAAAAAGAGTGAAAAATAACAGAAATAAAATGTTAACCCATGGCAAACAGACACAATTGTTCGCCATATTATATATTGTAGCTTTACCAACCACTACTATTGTTGTTAATTATTTGATTGGTTACTATTTGCATATTTAAAATAAACTATAAAATGCCAATATGTCCTTACCCTATAACGTTAAAAATTAAAAAGAAAGACAACTGAACAAAACTGTATTGTACTCCCAGCGCTATATGCATACAAACAGGCATATAGCATGTATAATATATGTACATTATAATATATAAACACTGTAAGCACTATACTATATACCCTGTACGCACTACAATATATATATATATATACCATACACGCTATACTATATACACTATACTTTGTATACTCTATATACACACTATACTTTATATACCCTTCACTATATATACACTATATACACACTATATACACAATATTATATACACTATACACACTATACTATATATAACATATACATGCTTACATTTGTAGTAGCAAACTTGGCAGTTAATTGATCTATTTCAGCGCGGGATTCACTTATTTGGTTGGTTAAGGCCCGTTGAAGTAAGCTTTGTTTATTTTGTAGTTCCTATATATAGTAAAAATGAAAGAGTAAGAGATAGAGGTATAGGTAGATATATAGGTAGGCAGATATACATACAGACATACATACATACATATATGGGAACATATGTAAAAGGAAGGAGCCTCATATTAAGAGAAATAGAAAAGATGGATGAATAGATATATCCAGAGACAGATATATTTATATATACATAAGCATATACACATACAAATATATATACATACATATATGCCATGACTAATCCTCTCCTATAGGTAACTTTAAACTCACCTGTATCTGACTCTGCAGGGTGAAAACCAATGTTCTCTGTGTTTCCAAGGCTACAGTTGCTTTTTCATAATTGGTTGTTAGGGCAGCTATTTCTTTCTGGCCCTCTTCCACCTAGAAATTTAAATTTACATTTTAATTAGAATCATGATTGGTAATATTGTGCCAGTTTATATTTGAAAAGAAAGTCCTAGATTGTTCTTAAAACCTATCCGGTTGCCCGGGTTGACCTACCAATATCTTACTCTCCGCAGTCTCCTTCCTAGCAGTTCTAACCAGAGACTTTAATTTGGCAATCTTACTATGATTACTATCAAAGTCCTTTAGCTGTGCTTGGAGTTGGGTGCATTCGGCTGTCTAGGATGGGACACTATATTAATATTGGTATGTATAGTTATAGTTATAGCTATATTATCCAGTAGAAAAAACATTTAAATACAAAATATAGTTTCTCACTTGTTTAGTTTAATCAAAATCCTTCTTTCACTCAATAGCATGCTTTATTAAAATTCTTCTATTAAGTAATTGTCCAATGGTTAGACTACACTATTTTTTATAGATACAGATATATTTATAATTATCCAGTAGAAAAATATGAAAATATACAGTCAGATTCCTCATTTACTTAAACTAAATTTCCATTTCGCCCAATCTGGGGTGCTATTAAAATATCTTTATCACATAATTGCCCAGTAATTAGACTGTACTAATTTCTATGTGTTTTAGCTATAATTATAATTATCTAGTAGAAAAAATGTATAAACACGAAATTGGATTTTTTATTTGAATAATTGAAATCTTTATTTCACTCAACAGCATGTGTTTTAACTATTCTTCAATCACATAATAAACCAATGGTTTCGCATGGATCAGCATATGTTTATGTTTTTATGATTGTGACAAGAGATTGGCGGAATTAATAAAGGATGAAAATAAAAATGCATATGCTTGTAGAGATATATACGCCCATGTGTTTTCAAATATATATATAAATATACACATATATAAATACAAACAAAAATAAGAATCCATGTAGACATACACATACGCAAATACACGCGTATACATACATGCATATATATATATAAAACTCGTTATCACCTTAGTCTCTAGTTGCTTTTTCATATTATCCACTGCTCGCTGTAAATGGATAGTATAATTAGTACAAGTATATGATCCAAGAATCACACACGTTAAAAAAGAAAGGGTCATAGATTCGTCCATACATATATACTAATAATAAATGATATGCTATGACATGATATGGTATAATATAAAATAATATAAAATAATATAAAGCAATATAATATGGTCATAATCATAATCTCAATATAGCATAAGTAGAGACAATATTAATTATAACAAAAAATAACATTAGAATCATATAGATACAGTAATAGCTAAAATAAAAGATAAATATGAGAAGTGATAGGATTTCTAAGGGAAAAATATCCTATATGTAGAAGAAAGATAACATAATATAACATAATATAACATAATATAATATAATATATCTATGGGAATAAACACAAGGTGTTCGGGAAGGTGAAAGATACGGCCTAAAAAGACAATATATACATGCAGACAATACAGGTATAGGTTGAAAATCACACCTTATAATCGGAAAGCTCCAATGATAGGACGCCAGTGTTACTAGCTGTGGCACTGGCCAATGATAACGATTGTTTAGTATTTTCATGTTCCTAATTGGTTAAGGGAGGTGTGGGGTTTTTATAAATTAGGTGGTTAGCCTCGTAAATCGATTGTATTTTAGAGGGATAGAAATGGAGTCTAGGGTGCTAGAGAAATGTATATGGTATTAGAAATAATTGAAACATGGTAAGACATAAAGTATCGATGGTGTGTTAATCGTATGTATAGATAGCACCCATGGAGGAAGGATTGTAATATAACGTAATATAATACAATATAACATAATATAAGACGATAAAATATAATATAAGACAATAAAATATAAGATGATAAAATATAATATAATATAATATAATGCCATATACTATAAACTATCCTGGGTAGCACGCATAATCTTTTCATTTACTATATATAGTTGGAAACAACACAGAGACTATAGTATAACCTCTCACTAATATATATTCATTGGTATTATTTAACAAGTGTCAAATTTCATTCTCACAGGACTTAGTCTATTATGAGTTATTTTTTATAAAACAACTGGTTCCAGGTAGCTTTTTGGAACTTTATCTGCTAAGTTATATCTATATCTATATTATAATATCTACACGTTTTCGTTTCCCCATTTATATTACATTTTGCCCTCTCAATTAGTTTATTGTCATACAGGTATTACATATACCTTAATTTCATTGCTTAGCTGGTTCCTCAACATTTCTATCTCCATCTGTAGGTCTGGGTAATTATAATAATTAATATTAGGTAGTATTGATTAGTATTAATTAATCATTGTGATAAGAACAATAATAATAATAACGAGCATAATATATATATATGAGTATGACAGTGTGTATAAGTATATAATAATTTGATAGTATATATAGTAGTGTAATGGTATGTAGGATAGTATGTATAAGAGTATGCATTCTAGACAAAATGAGAGTATATATTTAGATGCTAGCATGATGTATATATAATAGGTGTGCATATTAATATAATGTGCATGAAAATGGCTACAAGTATCTATGTACATATTACAATTCCTATTTATATATGCGTGCTGATGTATATATGCATACAAATATACCACAGTATTTAAACATATATCCTTTGTCACATATCGATTGTTCTAGTATGTGGTGAGATTAGATAAATATTGTAAAACTTCTATTTGTAATCAGCAATCACTACTGGACGTCTATTAACTAATACCAACTCCAATGAAGTATATAAGTTGGGCTCAGACTGGTTCTGGACATGTATTTTAGTTCATAAACTTGGTGTATGAATTTATATAAGTAGCTAAGTTGTACATCGGTTCAGTCTAAGTGTGTTAGATTTTGGAATATATTAGAAACAGATAATTCAGTAAATTATCTGTCACATATACTTTTCATAATATAAATATACTATAGGTAATATATATTATATAGTACAACTACCTTGCATTTTAATAATGTATCTTAGTATATAAATATAACATATATTTAATAAATATATTACGGTTAGATATAATTAAAGCCTAGAATATAGCTTCCAATAAAATAACAGATTTATAATTTATGTAATAGTGTACCAACTATGCATGATATATCATGCAATTTCATTAGACCATATATGGCATATATATGGTATATACCTTTAATCTGTATCTCTAGATCTGGTATCTGTCGCTGGACTTCCTGTCCTTTAAGTACCTGAACATATAGGTAAGCCAATAAGAATACATAGTTAAATTTAACAATGGCATGTCGTTGCACCAATAGTATCACAACGCTATTCTAGCCAACAATATCATATAATATCTAATATCATGTAATAAATATCATATTGTATTATAGTGTATCATAACCTATTACATTATATCATCCATACTATATTGTATAATATCAAATCAAAATATACTGTAACATTATATCATACCATACTATATTACCCTGTTATAGTATAATGCAATAACCTATGATATTATAAGATATTATAAGATGTTACATCAAACCATATTACATCATATAATATTGTAATATTATGCCATACCACAATATCAAATCATGTCATAAAACCTCATATCATATCCTATTTGTATCAACATCCTATCATATCATACTATATCCTATTATATTACATTAGATCATATATTAATATATATATACTTATACACTTATCCCTACATATATACCACCCTATATACCACTTCACCTTCTTAGTGCATAATATATTGATTTGCATACTTATTTATATATTATAAATTTTAAAAAAGAAAAACTATTGGACTCACCTGTTCAGTAAAATTTTCAATTTGCGTTTTTAACTCTTGCTTCTCACTCTCGACATCTTTTAACTTTTGTATTTGCTTAGCCTAAAATATAAACCCTGTATGTTGGTTGGGTGTACGTGTATCTCTTATAATGCAATGTAATACATTATAATATCATATAATATAATATAATATAATATAAAGTAATATAATATCATACATAAAAATAAAGCTATGTACATGGCATATAGCATACGTAAATAAAACCTTTTAGCTTTTGCATTTGCTTAGCCTTAAATACAACCCCTTTGTGCTGGTAGGGTATGTGTATCTCTTATAATGTAATGTAATGTAATATAATGTGATGCATTTTAATATAATAGTGTATATCTATTATATTATATTATGTAGCATATGTAAATATAGACACACATATATATATACAGAATCTAACACAAATAAAAACACCTAAATGAGATATAATATGGCCAATAACAAATAGTGATATATTCATTCCCTATCTCTATTGGTCTTTCTTTATCCATCTCTACCACTCACCTGTCTCTGTCTATCTATCACATATATACGCTATACTCCCTTCCATTGCCTGTTCATTTCTACACGAACAATAAATGCATACATACATGCACATATATACATACACATAATTTTTATTTATTTTCATTGGACGCAACATTTTAACCCTCTCTTTAACCCAATAAAAACACAACAATGCTACAAGGACATCTATATATATACCTATAAATTGATTTAAAAAATATTCTCATTGGACACACTATTTTAACACCATCTCCATCCCAATAAACACACAGCAATACTCCAAGAACCCAATGACAATCCATCCTTACCATCTTCATCTCATTCTCCTTTACATTATCATGGGCACTACGCATCTCATTTGTACATTCCTCCAATTTCTGATGGGCCTGCTCACATCTCTCTTTTAATAGCGCGCATTCATTGGCGCGTTGTTCATTTAATTCATTTGCCCCATCTAATTGGATTTGTAGAGCCGCTAATTTGTCGGACCATTCACAACTGTTCTTTCTCTCAACAGCAATTGATTCTTTATTATCCCTTTCACTCTCCTCTTTTTCTTCTTTATGCTTCTCAGTCGCTTCTACCTCCACATCCTTAATTTCAACCTCATAGATTGAGTGATCTTTTAAATTCTCCTTATAATTACTCACCTGTGCCGACAAGTCGCTAACCTCCTTTCGTAATTGGTCACATTCACATTCCCGTTCAATTTTTAGCTTCTCTTCCTTCTCTCTCTCAAGACTTTCCAATGACTGTGTCCCCTGATCCTTCTTATCTTTCTGTACCAATCCTATTTTCTGGTTAGTAACTTTTAGTTCAAACTGTTCCAGTTCTTTATTAGACCTTTCCACCTCCCCTTCCAAATCCCTTATTGTTCTGTGCAATTTCTCTACCATTCCCTCGTACTCCAATGTACAGTCCCGTGCCTTTCCCTCCATCATTATCATGTCCTCCTTCATCCTTTCATACTCTAACTGTAATATCTTTTCCCTTTCCTCTCTCTCAGTGAACTCCCTCTTTTGGTTCTCCAAATCCGAAACCAATGCTGCATTCTCATCTTTTCTCTCTTGGACCTCCCTTGCTATCCGCTCTAACCCATTGGTCAAGCTATTTTGAATTTCCTGCCATGCTTCCTCCTGCACCAATCTCTCCACTTTTAATTTTTCATAATTCTGTTTTAACTGAGCAGCATTTTCCCTCTCATTGGCTATCTCTAATTTTAATCCTTCGGATTCGGTTTGTAATTGGTGTTCACGTGTTTTAAAATCATTCTCCCTTGTCTCTGCTGCATCCAAAGCTAGTTGTAGTGTCTGATTTTGTTGTTGTAAAGACTGTAATAATTGAGCCTGTATATACACAAATAGGATCAGTGAGGGATAAGGATTAAAATATAATATGTTAAAACACTCCCGGAGATGGGTTTAGAGATATACGCAACTTTATCTATATGAATGTATATATATGCCCACATGCAGCTGTAAATCTAAACGCCAGGTAAGTCTAGGTATAGGTATACATATCCAGTAAATTACTTCTTCCTTCCCGCTTTTATATCCATATATAATATATGGCGTATATGTTTCAGAACAATGGTATAATAGAATGACGTCTCACTATAGGTCAAGTGTGTTGATACAGATTATAATATAGTATAATTTAATAGCAGATGGCAAGGAGATATAGGTGTAGAGTAGGACTGGTAAGACAATATCTAATAGGTTAGGGTTTACATGGGAGTTATCCATCAAAAGTAATCAATCAATAATGCATTTCATTCAACATTGAGGAGAATTTAAATAAACTGTAGGTGTAGATAATCATAATCTTAAAGAGCAATAGGTAATCTCCTATGAATTTAATATTTCTATGTCTAATATATATATGAATATGTAATAATATGATGGTGTACCTATCTAAACACATAGATTAAAGGGGTCTATCTATTAATAAATTATGGTTGAATAAGTATTGCATGGGAGATATATATAGAATTATATAGGATTATATAATAACACTTGATTCATTAATGTGTGTGTAATTATATATGTGCATACATACATACATACATACATACATACATATACTTGCATGCTCTCACCTGGATGCCGTTATCATCTATGTCATGTTCATTTCGCATTGGCTCCGCGATGAGCAGTACCTCGTCTGTATGGCCCCCATTACATCAGAATTTTGCTTATCGGTCGCGATAAGCATGGTATATGGGGTCACACCATGATCCACCTTATCTTAATAACAATATTGTATTAATTAATAGGCAAATACAATTATTGTTAATATTATATAATACAATTATAATACAATTGTAGCATAGGATTAATTTGTTGTTAACTAATATAATATAGGCTACATACGTCAAAGGCCAACTCATGATCACATTGGTTAAATAAAACATATTTAGCTAATGGCTAAATGTGATAATTTTAATCCACCAATCATGGATTGTACATCACATAGTTTATAATAGTATACAAATACCTAGTAGCAACTGAGGTATGATCGGATATATAACGTGGTACAGTATGATAGTTCTCAATAGTACCAAGGAAGCTTTGGCATTGACATATTATAATGGTGTTGTAATTATATATATATAGTCATAGTATACACTAATATATTATCACGTCATATATCGTATGTTGTCGGAAGTTGTATTATATTATATTAAATTATACGATAGTATATTGTCTGATATTATATTATACTACACTATATAATACTGCATTATATTATAGTATATTACATTATATATGATTGCATTATACCACACTATATTATAAAGTATAATCAGATATTTCATAACATTACAACATATGCCATTACACTACATAGTCATACAATGTAATACAATATATATCTATCTCCAGCTCTCCCGTACCTCCTGGTTTTCCTCCTAATCCCTCGTCTGTTGCAGTTTCACTCCCCTGCTTATTACATTCTTCGCTTATCTCTGCCTCCTCAGATCTATTACAATTGATAAGGAAAAACAATAACAGGATTAGTAATTGATATACAGAAGTAATGCATATAGAAAGAATATGTAGAAAGAGTATATAAATATGAGAAACAACGCAAATAGGATAAGACTGATATATATATATTCAAGTACAATAAGTATAGTAATAGTATATAATGAATATTAAAATAATATTAATATGACAGAGAGCAACAAAAGAGATCTATAAGAATAAAAAGAACATAGAAGCAACGATGTACATGTTTAAAATGTGATTTCTATATGTTACAAATATATAGATTATTTTAGTGTGCTTCACTATATTAGGTATATATAATTATGTTGGATATATATACTGTCACATAGATTAGTTTGGTCTGCTGTTTCATATATAGAGGATTCTAGTATGTGGTAAAATTGATGGTGGCATTTTCAGTAAGTTGTGGATAAACACAATCCTTATGTGTGACCCTATGATTTAGCTTCAAATTTAAAAAATTATATATGTAAGCTCGTACCAAACAGTGTTTGGTATGGGTTTTATTGGCTCATAAGTTGTTATCTTAATTAATTTAAGTTTTAATATCAGCTCGGTGTACGCGGATGAGACTTAAGAGTAGTCAATTCGGTTAATTCAAAACTTGGTTGTAATAATATAAGTGCAGACGCGTAATAAAACATAAGGGGTACAATACATAATAGATATATATAATATATGTTGCTTGGCAGTAGAGTAGAGTGAGTGTCAACCAGTTAAGGATGTGACTGTAGTAGGTATAGTAAGTGTAGAATAAAACAGAAAAAGAACATAGAGGTAACTGAAAAGAATATATATATACATATAAGCATATATGAATAAAACAATGCAGACAATATGTATATAAACATAATTAAACATACATACAACCAAATAATAACCAAATGTGTGCAATCTGGTTGGTCTGTTGGTTGTTATGACAATCTTTAATACAAGGAACTATACAAATAATAAAAATAAATATGGAAATAAGATGCAGGATAAGAAAAAAACAAAACAAAAATAGCACTATTAATAATAATATACTTTGGTTTGTTTTACTGCATTATTATATTAATGGTATTGGTTTTATTATGTTTTATATCTATAGAATTATCTTTATTCTGTATGTTTGACTCTAGTTATATAGGATGAGCTTCATATACCATACAACTCGTAGATATACATTAAGGTTCATATATATATCAACTATATTTATAATATGATGTGTATATAGAGATCTCTGTAGGTATGTGTATATATGTAGGTATATATAAGTATGTGTACATAGAAGCACGCACACACATATATATAAGTATGTATATGTAGAGGTATATATGTGCATGCATGTTTATGCTAGAGAAACAGCCAATAAAACACTGCTTTCTTGGAGCAAAATATTATGAAGATATATATTGATCTATACTTACACATAATAGTTACAAGATATATAAGCAATTATATATTGTGTGTACGTATTTGTTTAACAGATAAATATAAAAGCAAATAAACACGTGCAAATACATAAAGTTCATGATATTTAAAAGATACTACAATATTATCCCATAATATAGTTTTTTATAATATTATGTTTTATACTAGGTAAATGTAGGAGGTTTGTGAAGATAACATGGAAACATGTACCACAGCCCATGCCTACGTTAGAGCGATGACTGTAGCGGTAGGCTCCATTATGACTTCTCAAAGGGTATTATTAGTATTGAACCTTTCTATCTATAGATATATGGGTATATTGGTATATGGGAGTATATATATATATATATCCATATAGTGTTGTACAAACTTAATTATTCTTGGCAGATTAAATTTTTCCTCCGATCGCGATTAATAATTGGAATGTGTGATTGCACAAGCCCCCTTATCTTAGCAACGTATGACAGTATTTATATTTTTTTTTATAATAAATATAAATGCTTATTTTTATTTTATAAATATTTATTACTATTATTTTTAGTTTTATTTTTTTAAAACTCTTTTTAATTGTAGTGCATTTTTATTTTATTTATTCTAATCACCAACTATAATGTTTAATCATAGCTCTGACCAATTAATAGCCACCGCGTAATGATGGCACTGTAATACGGTCTGATCGTAGCTATGATAATATTATACAGTCCTACAAGTTGTCTATGCTATTATAATTATAAAAGATTCTGACTCTATCTAAAATTATAATTTAACATGTGTTGGAAATCGATATAGTATCAGTATCTATTGCACTCAATTCTATTTGATGTATGATATTCGAACCTATTACTAACTCTATAATATTAATATAATATAAGCATAATAAGAAATAATCTATCTAAGCGGGATAAAAACCATTGGTTCTAGCAATATACTATTACAGTTTTTCCTTATAATGTACATATATCGTGGTTAAATGTGTTTATCTTCTCTTAGCTCTACCTGTTTACTAAAGAGCAAAATAAAAATTGATATCTCTAGCGTGAATTCTTAGAAGTATTTGGTCATAATTCTGTATATAAGATCATTTTAGTATTATATTTTTCGTCTACAATTATTAATTACATATATGCCATCTTTCCTTTGTAATTCAGGCAGTGTAGTTAGGTGCTTGTAAGCTCTTGAACACTGAAGCGTCAATTGTCGGTGTAGTTTCAAATACATTGTTATGAAAAAATGTCAATGAAGTCTCCAATAGGTCGGTTGTGCGTGAATATCGTTGCTTTTTCCTTTTTTTTTTTTTTTGGTTACATAATATAAAGATATCTTTAATAAGATAGGCAATGCATTTGAACTATTAAGAAAATAATGCATGTTAATTTTACTCACCTCTGGATTAATAAAAGATAAACACCACTAGCCAATCATATGCTTTTCTGTTTGGTAGATCATTATCCATTATCACGTGTATGATTGGCTATGATAAAATTCCTCATTTTTTGAGTTGTTTCTCCCCAATATGGCAAATATGGTGCGTTTCTTTCTGGGCTGTGAATAAATGCTAAAAAAGCAAATTTCGGATCTTTTGGGGCGCGTTACGTCTACTCTTTTATTGTTTTAGCGCCATTTAAAAAAACTAAATACAAATCTTGAGATCATATGAAAAAAAAATTGCCACTATAGATCCCCCGGAATATTTAATTTTTTAAAAATAAATATATAGATAAATAGATATAAATAATAGGGAAGTAGAAATAGAAATACGGATTAATAAATATTTGAACAACTAAAGGGAACAACGCAAGCTAGTGGTAGAAAAATATAAATGACGTCAGGGGCTAAATGGTTTTGCTTTAATTGGATGGATCTCAAGGTTTAAAAAAAATAGGTAGGTATTTTCTATTAGTTAATAGAGTAATAGTATAACCATATATGGGATGTACAAATATTATTTGATTCGTGATTAGGCTATTAAGGGTCAAACCATAGTTCTTTAATATATCATAAACTGGAACAATATGGGAATATAAATCAACTCTAAAAATAAAGATTTAATTGATCACAATATAGACTATGATAAACTCCATGTATACATTACTTTCTAATTTTTCTTTTATGATTTGACTTGTGTTTTTTTGCTTCAGGGAGTCGTATTAGGAATTGTAAAAATAGTTATATTTGCGCATGACACTTAAAAGATACTAGTTTTATTTCATTTATCCCATAATATAAATTTTTATATAATATAAACAAATATTTTAAGCCAATAAAATACATAAATTAAAAATAACCATTAAATTTGAAATGGTGCAATATTAAATCAATTGAACGCATGGCGGCATCATCTAAAAAGCACAACTAATGCTTTACAATAATTTATATTATTATTATTATTATATTAATTAGGTGGAAAAATAATAAGGAAAGGTATGGTTATACAGAGCTTTAGCTTGGCATTTTGTTTAATAATCAGTACAATATACTGCCGACCTGACCTCCATATTCTCTGTATTAGTTTATGGTTGGATTGTTTATACAAAACATGGTTTCTGTGTGGTGTTTATGTATCCTATCCTACCTTGTTTCTTTCTTTTGTTTTCGGTTGTGTGCTAAGGTTTAGAGTCTGGCATATTGATGAGAGATTTGAAAGCTTTTTATTATTATGTATATGTTACTTGTATATTTATTGTTTGAAAAAGAAATAAAAAAGAAGAAACTAGAAGGATAATTCTTATAATTGTTGCATCATAAACACAGATTGAAGTTGAAGAAACGAACACGACCAGAAACGAAAGAGAAAACGAAGGAAAAAAGTGGAGAACAGCCAAATCCACACAGGATAGAATACATACATACATACATACATACATACATATCATTATAAAGCAAAGAAGAGAAATACATTTTACTTTCATTTCGATTTTCATTCCTTTTATTACCCTACATATTCATACTCTATTTAAACGTATTCCCACCCCACTTTACTTCACTTCATTTTACCAACATGTCAAGCGGTTTTCCCTCCAGCCGACCCTGCAGTTACTTCAACACCCCCGGTGGGTGTAGGAGAGGATCGACCTGCACTTTCAGTCATTCAGCTGGCCCCACTGCTACCTCTACTGGCCCCTCCTCCCTTATTCCTTCCTCTAGTGTAGCCCCTGCTACTCAATATGGTAAGGAACCCTACTTGGTATGATACTATTGTATATGTGCATATGAGATAAATGTATTGACGAGGTCAAACAAGGAAGTACCTTGCGTTTATTACTATAAGAATTGATATGTACTCATTTTACCTTCCTCTTTACAAATATAGTGACCGGTTATATCATATACTTCTTAATAGACACACATGTACATATACACATACACGTGTATACATGTAAATTTCTTCAAATATGACGCTATTATATTAATCATAAACCCTGCCCTCAGGCCGTATATGCACCTACTGGTCAGAGAGAGGGTTTTGCAAGAAGGGTGATATGTGTACCTTTCAACATACTAGTATACCTGGGAGTAGTAGCTATGCTGGTGGTATGCAGGAGGGAGTATATGGCAGTGGACCCTATACTGATCAGGTACATTAATTTGTTCATTTTATTGCGTACATTGGTGTGCATGTATGTTGATAACTTTGACTATATGGGCGTATATATATAGGTATGTTACTAGAGTCTAGACTGCCTTGTCCTGTTACTATGCATTGCACCTCTGAATGTTTTTTAAATCCTTTTTTTTTTAAAAAAAAAAAACCTTGTTAACCTCTTAATATTATTAGGATGCTATTGTTGTAGTGTTGAGTTATTGTTTTGTTGTTCGTGGAGTATAAAATTAAGTAGTAAGTTTTATTGGTTCAACATTTATAATTTTAGTCGACGTCCCGCTCCCCTTTTACATTTATGGTTTTATTATTAATCTGTGGGACATCAACAATAATAATGAACCAAACTTACCATATCCAGTTCACTCTTCCTTAATCTGCACTGATTGGCTTTGCTTTTTAAATGTTTTTTTTATAAAAAAAAGGTTTTGTGTTGTTATGTCCATCCATGGATACTATAATAACCATAGTAACCATAATATAATCTAACTATTCAACATGATTCCAAACCAATAGCTCCTGGCAGGCTATTCTACCGGACCATACACAGACCATAGCATAGCAGTAGCCTACCCACCCACCCCGTATTCCGACCGCATATACCCCCATCAACCACAACCACCCCTAGGGTATACCGTGCCAAATGAGTCGAATCCAATCCGCATATGTACATTCTGGGCCATGAAAGGACAGTGTAAGATGGGAGATACGTGTAAATTCTCTCACGCTGGACCACCAGGGGCAGGCAAACATTCCTTATATGGCCCTACCCCTATCCTTCCCTCATGGTCCCAGGGGGGTATGTTATATGACCCCATGGCAATGTCCAATGGTTATCCTCCATATATGTCAGCCGGTACCCCTAGTGGCCATAATGGTCTCCCTGGTGCACGTGATTTTGGGGGGTTTGGGGTTCGTGCCCCCCCTCCTAGAGCGAAATTCTGCAATTATTATAACATTGGTAAGTGTAAAAAGGGAGCGACTTGCGATTTTCTCCATGCTATGTTTCTAGCTGATGACGCGCCTGAACCTGAAAGGAGGGTGTGTACGTTCTTTAAAGAGGGATCGTGTAAGAAAGGGAACCTGTGTGACCACCTACATGTGGTGAGGGAGAGGGAGAAGGAGGAGGTGGGTTAGGTACATGGTATATGATGTATATAATATATTATGCCTTTGTGTGCGTGTGGCCGTTAGTGTCTGTACTATGTTTGGTTGGGTTGGGTTGGGTTATGATATGGTATGATGTTTTTTTTTATAGTGTTGTGTTGTGTTATGTTCTAATATATTGTACTTTGTATATTATGTTGTGTTTGCATTGCGTTATGATGTAATCTGTTGTATTTTACTATGCCATTTTGTCCTGTGTTATACTATGTTGTCCTAATGTGCAATCCAAACTATAATCTACCTCCCCTTCAAAACCCTATACATATCTATATCCGCATCCATTCAAAGGCATATAAACATACTGATCTGTCTATCGGTATCAATGGTATCAATTATTAACTAGTACATAGAAAATTAACTAACTTGTATAATTGGTCTGATATATTTTAATAACATCCCCTTACTCCCAACCTGCTGTAGATGAATCATACTATATATATATATATATACGTGTGTGTGTGTGTACCACATGAACCTTCCTTCTCTCTCCCCCTCTCATTCAACTATTGGCCCATCATAACGCTTTTTTTCTATTGTTCTATATATCCCTTTATATACATTGTGTTTATACATCAGATTAGGCTATAGTAACTATGAAATTTTCTGTGGGAAGGGATGTAAGTTGTTTAAGGGAGATACTGTAGTATTCAATTGGCATATATATACCAATACCAAGCATACATACATATATTTCAATTTTTGTTCTTATTCCGGATTGGACTACTAAGCATCTATATCTTTTAATAATATTATCTTCCTTGCTCAATGTCTATACATAGTATATCTATCTATCCCTCTCATATTTTTGATTTTGCACTTCCTTTGCAATCCACCCACTACGATCTATTGCATTTAAAGCCTTTATCCATGGTTTGTTATTGGTGCCTGTGTTTTCAAACATGTGTTACTTTCCTCAGATTATTCAAAGAATTGAACGAAATCAAGCTGAAAACCTAAACGTACCATGTCCTTTCTATTGGGACACCCACTGTAAAAAGGGACTAGGATGTGGTAGGTGCTATGTGTTATATGCTATATGTCAATGATATGTTATTTATAATATGCATTGTAGTCTAGGACTGGAGTTTTAATGCTTTAAAGCATTTTAAAATTGGATATTTACTGCATATGATTGGTAAATTAGATGTAATTACTGATTATTATTGGTCGTTTTAACCTTTTAAAACCGAAAAGATGCAATTATAAGCCACAAAAAATGATCAATAAAAATATAGCGTTAAAACTAAAATCTTAAAATCATTGTCCTATTGTATGGCTTGGGATGGTATAGTGATAATATTTTATTACATCACATCAACGTCCAACCTGAACGGAAATTTTTAAAAAAAATATTATTATTATCTTAAGTCATATTAAAAGTGAAATAAATGAATAACTGTTTATACCAAAAGGATATATATATACGTAATATTAAAAAAAATGCAAATTTAATGGACGAGCTAAAGGAACAACCCAAAAGGCAAATGAAAATACACCGTTAAAACCAAAAGCTTAGCGGCACAGTCATATTGAATGGCATCGGATGTATTGTAGTGATATTTCATTGCATCGTATTAAGCTTCAAATGAAAATATACCGTTAAAACCAAAACTTTAAAGTGGGAGTCCTATTAGATAACAGCATATAGTATAGTAGTGATATGCTATTTCATCGTACTAACCTACAAATGAATATACACCGTGAAAACTAAACATTAACGCCTCAGTCCTATAGAATGGCATTAGATAGTATGTATAATAATGATGTTTTACTTCACTGCACTAACCTCTCCTCCCTCCCTCTCCCTCCTATAGAGAATCTTCATATTATGCCTAGAGAGCGAGTATCCCAGGGTACTAGGATATGTCAGTTCTTTGAAACACATCACTTCTGCAAGAAAAACAATATATGTGAATTTATGCATGCCATAGATAGGTATGTGGGCCCTATAGTTATTGTTGCAACGGAATATATTTCTACCCGTCTATTTACTGTATTGCATTTATTGTTATAAGGTTATTCGTTTTACATAATATGCTATACTATCTTATAACAAATCTGCATTATATGACATTGTATTATTACCGGTCCGGGGACAGACCAATCTAGTTATGAATTAACCAATTAATTTTTAATTACTACCAAAGAGAAAAACTAATCAAAGTTTGCTCAAGTATTATTGACAAAATGTGGACTATAACCAATAGCCATGCCAATATGGATATCCATCACAATAGCAAAATACTATTTTAATGATAATATAATATAATATAATTCCTGCAACTGAATATGTTTGTTTGTTTTACAGTTACCACAAGAACAAGATACTGTTTTAGTGTTAATATAGTATATGTATTGCAATTTGGCAGGTTTCTACACATTTGTTTACTGCAATAACATATATATTGTCATAAGGTTATTTGTTTTACGTTCATCACAAGAATAAAATACTGTTTTAGTGTATATATAATATATATATATATATATATATTAAAATTTTATCTCACCGAGTAAACGCTACAGATGACATCATAACCCCTATCTTACTATATCGCCTATAATATGTATGATATCTTTATGGTATATAGTCTCATTACTATATTTTATATAGTACAAGTTTTGTCTAACGTTTTGTTATATGTTAGACAACTGCTTACTTTTCCTTACTTTTGTAGTCATCCCGTGCACCTTTTATTACATAAAACATTAACCTTATGTTGACTCTATTAACAAGTCTATGTCTGACATGCATGCCTGTAGACTCGACCTATATTATGACATGCCTATACAGCCTAAATAATCTCCTAATACTTACCCTAATTCTATATTTACTCTACACACAGACCTATGTCTGATATGCCTGCTGACCTGACCTTTCTTGGGGCGGAAAGGAGAAAGAGGGAACTAGATGAAGAGCATGGGGAGCCAGCTGAGAAGAAGACACGTACCATGTAGAACTCACCCCTGCCCCTACCCTAGCAACGATAACGTCGTGTCATGTGATAACCGCCCAATAAAATCAATAGGGGTGTGGTTACTTATGACCACCGACCCTGTGTATTTAATTATTTAATTTATATATATATATATTCATTCTTTTTCATTTTACATGCTTCTAATAGTCTGATTGTCTGGGAGTGATGTCTATGTAAACCAATATTATTACTAGTATTATTTTTCCCTGAACGCTATATCATACTATATTATGTTATACCAGGGTTATTTAATGTGGGTGCCTCTTCAATTATCCCTGTATGATAATATGAGAAGATTTTTAGTAATACTTGGGCATTGCACCTAATACTATACAGGTTTTTGTATCAATAATTATAATTGTAATTAATCAAGATTAGCAATGGTATTCAGTCATCCTAGATTTGCAGCGCCGTTTCTTCCAATATTAATCTATTGGTATTTAACATAACTATGATACTATATCACTATTGTTATCATTTATAACTAGTAAACCAATACCTTGGTTTCAGTGTCCCCAATCTGTATGATAGCATGCAGGTAGAACCTTTTTATACATACTAACTGTAGCATTTTATATATAGAATACTTGGAATCCAGAAACAATTAATTGGATAATTATAACTATAGTTACTTTGCCAATGTTGTATATGTAGTTGTAGTTAACAGTCCTAGTTCCATTTATGACATGGGTTCCTACCGTCTAAATCTAATCTAGTAGACCAATCTTATATATAATTGGCTTATTCGATACAATTGAAATGCTAATGCTGCAACTGATCTACCTGAAATGGCATATGAGTTCATTGTAAGCCCTGATATGAAGTATGCAATTTGATACAAGTAACATAAGTGAGTCGTTGATCCAATTATATCAACGTTTAAATCAAAATTATATTTGATTGTATTTGATCAACAATGATCTTGACTAATAAATAACTTAATCTCAGTATTATTATTCAAATCAGCGGAGATCAATCCCAGACCTAACAACTCGTATAATCAATTAACACTAGAATCAGTCACCACGAATTAATAAGCCGATGGTAATTAATCAATAACCAATCAGGAGTATTGATGAGGGAATATTTCATGAGAAATATTATAAAATAGACATTTAGATCCTTAAAAGTCTATTCGAATTAATTGCTAGATTAACTAGGCGTTCCCTCAGACAAACCAATAAATCCATATTAATTTTAATATTGATACAAAATAACCGCATCTATCTAATTATTTGTATTTTGACAGAAATATGATATTGGGATAATAGTGTTGGATTTGAAACCACCCATGAGAAACTATGTAGTATACTAACTATCAAATACAAAAGCGATGAAAGTGCTCGGCTATGGTCTTTACGTAAAGATAGTTCGTTGGTATATATATATGAACTGAATCGCCAATCATGCCATTTATCTTTTTAATCAATTTCATTTGAAAATTTTAAAACCGGAGACTTTGGTTAGTAAAAAACTTTT
>NAOQ01000012.1:60938-72069 GCA_002751075.1 Ichthyophonus hoferi
TCAGCATTTAATAGTTGTTAAACAATATCATAATATATAAATATAGCCCCATTATGCAACACTCGATTGGCGACTTTGCAGCTTGGGGGCAAGTCGTTAGAGCTATGACAGATTGCTATAGTGTCATCTAGCAGTTGAGGTGTGATTCCTGCCTTAATACGGCTAGGTGAGGTTATGGTATTAGCATAGTGTGATTGATTCATACAGCAAGACTGTCAAGTTAAAGCGGACACGGTAGTTATGTATGTGTATCTATCTATACATATATGTCTGTAGGCACATGTACATTTACACCTCTTATTTCATTAACTAATTACCTTCTCCTCTCCCACTGGCCCCAGTAATTAACTCATTAACGTCTTCACAGGTCGCTGGTAAAGCTGGTGAGGCCCACAAAAACATTCACCTCTGTCAGTGGTCAGTGTGATAATCCATCAATTATTGAGGCCCTTATCTATATATATATATAACTTGAACTTGTACGCTACATTCTATAACATAGATATAGATATAGGTATAGATATAGGTATCATTATTCCTACGTTAAGACTATACTCTGCATGTGTGTCGTATATTACCATATATCCTAGGTTAATTAATTAAGGTTTAATATAGTTTTCAGACCATATGCCACAATGGGGTTCATTATCCAATCGCTATGAACTAGGACCGAATATCCTAGACCTACTGGTCAATAGCAGCTATTGTTAAGCCATCAATTAAAAAGATTGGTTTGTGAAAAGGTTGTACAAATATGATAAAAGAACCGATGGGCTAAGATGGTTTAGGACATTGCATGATATGATATAATTACTACATCAAAGTTTATATTTAATATTGATGGCTTGTTTGGCGAAAATGCTTGTTCACATAGTAGTTATAATATGGACTCTCCTTCCCAAAAGAAATTTACTCAGAGTAGCCAATACTGTATTATTTTAAAAAGCTGTTTGAGGTCTTATTGGGCGGCAGGCTCTTTTTGTTGTGTTTTTTCCTCAAAGAGAAGCGAATCAAAATCGTCTAATATCCTTTTCTCTTTAATGGCCTGCTGTAGTTATGAGAATAATAAGTTAGAATGTGCTATAATTACCCAATAGGATGGTTTAAAGTAAATTAAAATGAGAAGTCTAATTAAGAAAACCAGGAGTAGATAATAATCTAATCTTCATTGGTTTATATATAATAGCAATTAAGCTATATTAGGTAATGGCATGCAGTTTTAGATATTTAAATCGGTTCAAGTGCCAAAAGAACCAATGGTTCGTGTTAGTTAAAAGCAATGAAAAGAAACTACTGAAATTAAATAAATATTTGGCCAAATCGGAATAGGATGGCTTATAATCTAACAGGTTAGAAAAGGCGATAAAAGCATATATGTACATATCAATAAATATAGGAAAAGAGAGATAAAGATGCTTACATAAGCATATATATATAGCTATATATTACCATGACGCAGGTTCTATAATTTTTAAATATGACGTCACATTCACACTCAGAGGCGGAGGCTTCGCCTTTAAGGAATTTGGCAGTGTACCATTGGTTGAAGCACTGCGTTAAAATTTAATTACTATTATTATCCTTACTATATTACTAAGCATAGCGTATTATTATAAAATACCTACAGGTATATGCCTAAATAAGACACAGCAGATATGCACGTCATAAGACAAGCGTCAGATAAGGGAAATAGCTAAGTAGAGTAACTACTAATAAAACACTATTTTTATTACTATTGTTATTGGTTTTATTATTATTATTATTCACTCTATTCTAATATAAACCTGTCTGACCCACCCATCATGCACACATACCTCTTCATATTCTTGTTTCAACTGGGTACATTTCTCTCCCACACTATTCATAATGACGTCACAGTTGCTGGACAATGGTGTGGGCCTTGCATGCGTCCTAGTGGCAAATATGTATGCGGGCAGCGTGAGGGCTGATGGGGACAACAAGGTACCAATAGGTTAAAGATGGGAGGAAAAGAAGCAAGAGGAGAAAGGTAAAAGAAGGGAGTGTGAGCTTCGTGTTCTAGCTTTATTATGTCTAGTTTTATTATTCTAATTCGGAAGGCATAATAATTAAGCAGGTCAGGAATAAATTTAAATATGTGTGTAGAATATAATATTTACAGAGGTAGGTATGTAGTAGGTGTGCATTATATTGTATTGTATGTTTATATTTTATGTGTTTATATAATGTGGCATAACTGTTACACCATTATACCCATGTACCTATAATTTAAGCTATTTGAATAAAAATTATGATGATATAATTAAAATTAAAACCACTTTAATACAGTTATAATTATATAATTAAAAATAAACTATTTTAATAAACAATTATAATTATATAATTAAATTTAAAATATTTTAATTAAAATTATGATCATTTTGGTACCATTACAAGTTTGTTAATAAAATTAAAATCAGTTCATATGCTTGTTCTAAAAGCTCGTTGACTAATGAACTAATGATACTTTATGTGTATGTGCATTAAGAAGCAGCCGTCTATTGGCTACAATTAGATATGATGACTACTATTCGCGCTAATTTTAACTACCTGTTGTTCGATGGTGTTTTACAATTGGTTATTAGTTATGAGTATAGAAAGTATGTGATGGGAAATCTAAAGAATCCCGAAAGCATCTTTTATCTAAAAAGAAATAGAATGGAGAATTGTGATGTGAAATCAATTAATTGTACGGTTTAAAAAAAAAAACATGTACAAAGTTACTCTAATTTTATAACCTACTCGTAGATATATTTCTAAATATTTAGATCCGGTGCGCTGTTCTCTCATATTACTGGGTCGCATATTTGTTGTTTCGGGACTCGCCTAATGAACCAATAATATACCATTTAATTCATCTATAGTCTTCATTTGCATTGATCTAGCTATTACCTAGCTGGTCATCGCTTTTTTAAGAATCCTGTATCACCCGTCATACTTGTTCTAGATCTGCCTATAGTTTGAATCAGGGTAAAACCATTCTGAAATAATACATCTTTATTATATTGTCTGTATATATATATATTACTTTGTCATTCTCTTTTCTCTTGCCTTTTTAACACTTCCCTAAATGCCTCTTTTTGGTTTTCTGTAATATAATGTATATATATATACGCACACCTCCTCCTACATATATAGAAGAACGCATGCGTACGCCTGTATATATAATCGTTCAAATTTTATCTCATTTTGTAAATTATGGGGATAGGATCATGGCGTGTACCTTCCTATATCGACTATAATATATAGGATGTATATAGTCTTTTAATATTAACCCTGTTAACTGTAGTCAATGTCTAAGTCTGATATGTATTTAGATCTGATATTTCTTGGTGTTGCAATGAGAAAGAGAGAACTGGATGTGAGGTATCCGGAGCTACCATATAGATGATGGAATACAAGGATCATAGATTAGCAATTGTTTATTTTAACGTTTTGATCAATTGGCATTGATTAACTATGATTTTAATCAACAGATTGAACTCGACATTATCACCACATTTATATGTGGTCGAGTTCACACTCAACGGTCACCTCATATGATAGCCACCCAATAAAACTTCAAATGTGTGTCTACTTTTGACAACTGGCCGTGTGTATCATATATATATGATACTAAGTTAGGCTGAAATATGATATGATTATTTAACAATACTTGAGTATGGGACATGCGAGATACAGGTTTTTTGAACTTATAATTATAATTGTCCATTCATTATACATAACTAATTTTTAATTTTTAAATCTTACTTGATATTGATGTTGTCATTTTGGCTGTCTTTATTTTCAATTCTTCTTTATTGGCATTTAATATAGTTGTGATCCCATATCGTTATTATCTACATGTAGCAAACCAATATAAAGTTTTGGGCTTCCAAACGTGTAAGTCTAATCTGGTTGGCAAACTAATCCTGCGATTTAATTTTTCATTAATACCACTTTAAAGTTCTAAATATCGGAGGGACATTAATCAAAAGAACTTCAAAAAGGAAAATCTCAGTCAGCCACCATACTGTCAATAAGAGGTAGGGTAGACTATGTGACTGGCTGGAGCCTGTATTTCATTTTAGAGGACACACTCCATTTAAAATGCAATATTTAATGAATAAGGTAATGCAATTTACTAAATATTGTTATGTTTAGTTCTTTACTGATACTTGAATATAACCGTTGATGTTCAGATCTTTCTAAAATCGACTATATAGAGAAATATTTGATTACTTTTAATAATAATGGCAATTAGTACATACATGTAGCCTTAGTACCTTTCCCTGAGCAATCAAACTGTGATATTACCACTATACCACCTAAACATATTCAGGCAGGAATTCCACCACAACTAATAGATAATTATAAGCATACAGACAGCTAAGGATAGAACCAACATAAGGACCTTCTCTTACATTATAATCGGCCTCAACCTCCTACGAGATATTCATCTGCAATTTACCCTTCACCCTGTGGGACATAAGCTTCTCAAACATCGCCAACGTAGTATCCAGTGAGTAGGGTTCCGTAGGGTCGAGCACTGGCTTGACCTTCTCCTGCTCTATCAACTCAGCCAGAGCCTCTAGAGTCTTGTAATCAGTAGCATCAGCCATGATCATCTTATAAGCAGGAGACCTACCAAACATGTTGGAAATAGAGCGACCTACAAATGACGCTCCAGTACTAAGAAGCATTCCGACGGTAAAGGGTTCATCATTCTTGTCACCCACAACAGTAGCAAATCTACCATTCTTTTTAAGTACAATCTGTGCTCCTTCCCAAGCTTCACCAACGCAGTCAAATACGCAATCAAATTCACCAGGCTTCAATGTATCCTCCCATTTCTCCTCGCGATAATTAATCACGCGATCGGCGCCTAGGCCAGTAACCAGCTCAACGTTGGATGAGGTAGTGCATACATTGGCCCCTGCGGCCTTGGCAATCTGAATAGCAAGGCTTCCAACTCCACCAGATCCACCCAGAATGAGAATCTTCTCATTCGGCTTAACTTCCAGGTGCTTGTGAATGGCCTAAAAGGTTAAGACGTATTAGAAATTATTTGGAATAAAACTAGTATCTGTTGTACTGAGTCCTATCTGACTTAGGTTATTCTATGAGTTAATTGGATTATCGGCCTTGCAGCTCCAAATCCCGAACCAATAAGAAACGTTGATTATTCAGAGAATTTCGATCAAACTTAGCTAGGAGGGATCGTCTTTTCTTTCTAATAAGCGAATATAATTACAATAAATAAAAAATGAATTTTAACAGTGCAATGAACGCTTTGGTTCCTACAGAAATACATAATTGGATCCCGAATAATTAACGTAGAAGAAACCATTCTATAAGTTAGTTGACTTAGCAACACTTTACCTCTAAGTAATGGAGCAAGAAGAAAAATGATTGTCAACAACTTCCCATTTAGACAATAAAAAAATATAATAGAGTGTATAAATGGGATATTAATAATTAAGAAAAATATAAGTGTAGTAAAAAACTTGGTTTCTAACAAGAAAGAAGCAATTAGATTGACTCAAACCACATACTAAATTCATATGTATCCTGCAAAGTCATTAATATGACATGAAAGGGGGGGGGAGTGGATATGGCATGAAGGGAGGTAGATAGATATGCGTACATTAATTTGCTTATATTTAGGTACGATAAGTTGGTACTAATGCATATTTGTATAAGCGCGAATATGCATAAATACAAGGCTGTCTACAATAATAATAAAAATATTCAGTCATATAAAGATCTATATTATTATACTAGTTATAAAAAATCATACTCCAGAATCCAATTTATGTTATTTATGTTTTTATGTTTTTTTTATATTTTACATATTATGTCTAGTTGTTAAATAAGCCAAAGTAGATAACCCAAATACTTCACTAGAAGGCCGACCAGTTGAGTCTGGTGTTGCTTCTTCTCATATTAACAATACCACAGCTATATACACACAACCACAATTAGATTACAGCTACTACATATATAACACATTGCCAGGTAAGAAGCTAAAGGCTTCTATATCTCTATATCAAAAACGTGAGATTGAGGTGCAGTTAGAAAAAGTCTTAACCTGTAGACTACCTGACGGCAACATCAAAATAGAACTCCGTAGCATCAATATAAGTTACATTTCAACTAGTAGTTAATGATAAGACTGTCTTTTGATTTCACTCATAACGTATTGATCTATATACCATACCACCGTGAGTAGGAAAGACCTATTGGTAAGTGAAAAATACACAACATGAATTTGTTAAAATCAAATCGTTTGCTACACTTTAACAGTTCATTATTTTATTTATTTTTATTATATTCGCTTATTACTAGACAGAAAGAACGTTCCTTCCTCGTCAAGTTTGATATGATTTTTTAACAATAATCAATATCTCTCAGTACAATGGATATTGGTTATTAGCTTTGTTTTCAATAAAATTGAATAAAGAGAACAAATATAAATATACAATCTAAAATAATACTATATCCTCTCCTATCCTACCCTATCCTATCCAATTAGTCTTAATGGGGGAAAAGGTAGTCTAGGGATACACTATACTCCAAGTTAGTAACCTATTGTAAACCTTTTATACTGTTTTATTCTAGATATATAATTTAAAATTATTACATTAAACCTTAAATTAAAATGGACCACCCAAAAACATGTGCTTCGTTATATTAAAATATAATTATGGCTGTACAATACTAAAGTCTACAATATAGACGAAAAACTTTAAATAGTAGAAAATAAATGTGAAACAATGAATATATTATGTACAAGAAAAATCAAGCAATATATATGAATGTGGTTAAAACAAAGGAAAGAAGAAAAATTGAAAGTGAGAAAAAAAAAAGGTATGTCTAGGAGAAAATTAGAATGAAAACAACACAATCTTTGTTAAAG
Source organism: Ichthyophonus hoferi (assembly GCA_002751075.1). Classification (NCBI taxonomy): domain Eukaryota; class Ichthyosporea; order Ichthyophonida; family Ichthyophonidae; genus Ichthyophonus; species Ichthyophonus hoferi. The sequence continues at coordinate 67,855 of NAOQ01000012.1, forward strand.
CCGGCAGTATGAAAACGTGTACATACCTATACACGTTACAAGGAGCAAACCTGCTTACTTATATACTCTAGACACACTGATACATTCCTCTTTTCCCTAGGACTCGTGCTTGAACTCATGTTCTTAATGAAGTTAAAATAAGTATATTAAAACCAATGCTCAATAGAATACAATAGTTAGGAGCCTAAAGTCCTTATATTTGACAAAATGGCTTACCTGGTAGGCAGTTTCACCAGCCAAAGGTATAGTAGCAGCAGCAGAAAAACTCACATTCTTCGGCTTAAGGGAAAAATGAGTCTCGGGTGCAGCAGCAAATTCTGCCATGCTTCCCCTTTCAGCAATGTTGGCATACACCTCATCACCTACTTTAATGCGTTGGCACTTGTCTCCTACCTTCACCACTGTTCCGGAGAGATCAAAACCAATCACAGACGGAAATGTTCTTGGCATTATGAGCTTCATATATCCCTTAGCTATCTTATAGTCTATAGGATTAATAGAGGCAGCGTGCACTTTAACAAGGACTTCATCACTGGTCTTGTCAAACTTGGGAAGGGGTACCTCCTCTACCTTTATCGACTCATCATCCACTCCAAAAGCATGTTGCGCAGCAGCACGCATAACCTCGGGAAGAATCTCCATTATAGTTATATATAAAGTGTTAGCATAGTAATTAATACGTTAGTATAATAAATAACAAGCTAGTATGCTAACAGTGGCAGTGCTCACATTCTATGTATTGATTGACCAATAAATTTACCTAATCATAATCAAGAATGTTATGCGCTAATAATGGATCAATCATTTTATGATACGATTGCTAACAGAAGATCTTCTTACAACACTCCCATTGGCTAAAACGTTACAGAAAGCCAAAAGAAAAAGAAAGACCGTAACTCTTGGATGCAGCCGCGCTGGCTTTTCCTGGATGCAATCCAAGGTATCTTCTCCTATATTTGTGTTTGTAGGCATAGGAGTTTTTTGGCTATTTGAAATAGTCCTGGTCCGAAAGGCATGTCAGACAGTCAGCAGCTTGATCCTTGGATGAGACGCCTCTGACTTCAATCTCATTATTGCTTACTGCTTCCCTGATGTAATGCAAACAAACAGCAACATTGCGTGTTTTTAAGAACACAAATTTTACTGCAAAGTCGTCCGGCACTCGTGTTGTCGAAGTACAGTGGTACTCTCCAAGTATCGAAGCCTAGTCCATCCATTGTGGCTCCAATGTATGTGATTTGTTGCGTGGTAGCTGCCATGCTGACGAATTCACTCTCTGTTGATGAGCAGGCACAAGCGCTCTGTTTATTGCCGTTCCAATCCAGCAATCATCCGGCCGGGAAGATACCAATAGCTATTGATACTCTTTACATCGTTTTACCTTTTTGCTGAGAAATCTGTATCCGAGTAGCTGGTCAGATTGATGAGTCCAGAATTGTACACTATAGTCTCTACTGAACATATGCCTAGGTATCCTAGGAGGTGAAGAAGCATCTTTAATGTTCTAGGTTCGGCTTGGCAGTGTACCTCACTAGAAATGCTATGCTGCAGCTAATGTCGGGTCTGCTTGATTTGCTGATCCAATTCAGGCACCAAATCAGGGAGGCATATGCAGTTAGATCGCATAGTTGGTGCGGCGTGTTTCGTCATTTGCAATTTGAATGTGCCCTGCACGAATGAGTGTATTTGTTGATTGTTTTAGCCAATTCGGCTATATACCCCCGTTGGAATAGTAGAATGCGTCTTTCTGAGTTCTTGCTGACTGTGTAACCAAGGATGCAGCTGGAAAATCTTACGGACTTGGTAAGGTACTTGGCCAAAATTGTGTTAATGAACCATTATCGATCCTTGGCGTTTTCTTAACAAATGAGTGTATCATCAACGTAGACGTAAATACACATGAATTCAGTTTTGCCGTGAGATTGGTATAGGCAAGGACCGGTTTCCATGGGGTAGAAATATATGGACTGTAAAAAGGTATCTAAAGCTCTGCTCCACAGTAGTTCAGAGACGTGAAGTCCGTAGAGACTTTGGCTTAGCTTGCAAATGTATCCTCGTTTGTCTGGTTCTGTAAACATTGGTAGTTGCTCTAGGCAAACTGCTGCATTCAGGTAGCTATGTAAATATGCCACTTTGATATCTAGTTGCGCCAGGTCATACCTTCGGGCTCCTGTTATGCTTAGCAAGTGTCTAAAGGTCACAAATGAGCACTCTGGACTTGGAATATCGTGGTAGTTCACGTTCTTTTGTTTTTGGGACTCTTGTACTAAGCGTGCTTTGTGTCCGATTACTTGTCCTTTATCATCGCGTTTTCGAGGAAATACCCATAGACTGCGCAGGAGAGTGGTTCACACAGGTGCCGCTTAACCCGGGACCATGTGTCACCCGTTAGGAATGGCGATTTCTGTTTCCATCGCATGAATCAACTGCATTTTGTCATGCACTCCCATGACATGTTTGACTATTCCGGGGGGGTGGGGGGGGTTCTGATTGGGGGGTCGTTGCGAATGGGGTCGCTGCTGTTATAAAAGCCAGCTTGCGGGATGGAGTGTGGGACGTGCACGTGTTTCCTTCTTGCCATTAGAGGTTCGTATCTCAATCTCTGGCATGCATATTGTTCAGCTAATTGTTGCATTTTGGGCACGTCATCGTCGCTCTTGTCATCTGATGAATCTGCCGCATTCTCTCCCAGTGACTCAGGGAGGTCTGCCTGAGGTTGAAAATTGGCGGCAAGAGTGGGTGACACGGTGGTGTTATTGGAGGACTCATCTCCCCCATAGTCGAAAGACGATGATAAATGAGGAGTCGGTTCTCCTTTTGCTGTCACGTTTTCGGTGGGAATATCTGTCCACGTTATCTGAAAGAGATGTTGTTCGACGGTTTTGGATTGTTGTTTTGCGTAAGGGAGCTGACCTTCGAAAAATATATTGTTGCGCCTGGTGGTAATTTGATGGGTGGCCCAGTCTATTACAATCCATCTTAATTTTAGAAATCATATCCAAAAAAATGTCCCAGCCGTCCTCTAAGAGAGAACTGCTCCTTAATGGCGATATCATCGAGCTATAGTAGACTTTACAGCCCAAGGTACGTCGTTCTACTGCGGCCCTGTTTTTAGTGCCATAGTTCGTATGGCACCGTTTCATTGGATATTATACGTGGTATGAATGTAGCTTACCGCGCGGAGAGCGCAACTCCAATCCAATACTGGGTTGGCATGATTACCTGATAACTTATGTCCTCCTCACGAAGATGCTTTTGAAATTCTCTGTCAAAATATTCGCGTCCTAGATTAGAAAATAGGTAGGAAATTATGAGGGGAGCATATAATTATTCTATTGCTGCTTTGAATGGGCGGAAACATTTGGAAACATTGATCTTCTGGTTCATACAAAACACAGTTGTATAGTGCGTAAAATCGTTGTTAAATGGCATAATTCAACAGAAGTTGTCTGCGAATACCGGTATGCTGAGGACGTCACTGTAGATCGCCCTAGTGGTAGTGAGCGTTTTGGATAGGCACTGAGCTCTGGTGATCTTGCAGATAACATAATTTTTTACATGGCAAGCTGACTGAAGGCCACTAGAATTTTCTGATCTGGTCTAAATGATCTAATTATATTTTGTCCTACTCTTATTGGCTCTATAACACAAGTATCTTATTTAACTCATTTAAAGTATAGTATTGGCTAATAAATGTACTAATTAAAAACGTTGTGTTATCAACTAATGGATCAATCTTTTTATGATCGCTTGATATCAGAATTCGACCCGATCTATATGTTAGTTCAAAGTTAAGCGATCTTGCGACAAGCACCCTAAATTCTAGTGTTCCACGCTCCGTTATATTTATCTCCAATTATATATAGTGTCATATTTCTATGTCAATTTACAAAAAAAAAAAAAAAAAATTTAAAAAAAGATTTATGGGGATTATTATTGAACCCAAATTTGTAATTTATAATCCCTTTTTATTCTTGTGTAAAATTGACAAACACTGGCTGGTTCGATAAAGAATTTACTGAGCTGCTGAAGTGAAAATCTCGAATGGTTGAACAACACTTGTAAAATTTTAAATGTACAATACAATGGAGATGATGCTAGAAATATGTACTATTAGATTTAGTGATACCTTTGATGTAATCTATAACTATTAATAACTCTTAAATATAAATGTACGTTTCTTATTCACTTTTTTTTTTTTTTTTTTTTTTTTTT